>JAZKJV010000832.1:960820-1046827 GCA_037367405.1 Ottelia alismoides
TTGGAGAGGTCCTGCTCAATTGCCAACTGTGCAGGTAGGTCCGTCACGGACTTAATGTTGTCGTTCATTCTCAGAGATGTGGCAACCATGTCGAATGACGGAGGGAGACTTCCTAATATGGATGCGATCTGCATCCTCTCCGGAATCGCGCAATCAGCAGCCGCAAGATCCTTGGCCATCACGATCATCTTATTCACGTGCTCGAGGACGCTTTCAGATTCCTTCATTCTACACGAGTTGTACTTGTGTAGAAGAAGCTGGACGCTCACTTCCGATTTGGAGTGATATTTGTCCTTCACCGCGGTCCAGAGCTCGTAAGCTGATTCGCAGTTCTCAAAGACCCGAATCAGGTTCAGATCCATATGGGTCAGCATAAAACTCCTAGCCCTATTATCCGTTTTCTCCCACTGTTCGCGGGACCTAATTTCCTCCACAGTAGGATTCTCAGATAAAGTTGGGCCAGGTTTGTCTATAATGGTGTGTATGCTATCGTGTAGCAGGCCATAGTAGATTTTTCTACTCCATAATTCGTAATTAATACCGTTAAGGTACTCTATCTTCCCCACCTCAGTGGCAATTGTTTTACTTGTCATTTTGATTGATCTGATTGGACAAATATAAGATTTGTATGAGAATAAGTAAATACTTCTAAAATTAACAGAACGACTATTAAGTATGATTAAGTTGAAAGTGAAGCCTATTGCACAGAAGTTAAGCAATGAGGTTCATCCGACAAAGTGCCTAAAAGTTAATGAGGATGTAGGGTTAACTAGTTATGCAAAACAAAAAAAAATTAGGGCGTGGCCTATTTTATTAATGTTAAGTAATGAGATTCTTAAAAAAACGTTGTTGGGCAAAGGGTTTCTTTCTCAACAAGTGGGGAATACTTGCAGATTGAAAAGGGTTTTCTACTAATTAAACAAGGACAAGCAAATTAAAATTGCGACTTTAATCTAGGCTACTCAATCAAGATATTTTAGTACTATTAAAAGTATATGCTTGCACACAAAATAAAAACACGTTTCTATTTTCAATTTTTCAAAAACAAAATTTTTTAATAACAAAAAAATGCTATATAAAATAAAAAGAATCCCTTTTTAAAAAAAACGAATCTTATATTCACTTTATTAAAGAGGTTGCAAAAAAAATAAAAAAAACAATCTCTTTAAACGGCAACAATCGGGCCTGATTAAGAAAAAGTGAACAATCTTAAGAATTGAATGCCAAAAAAAATGCAGCACGTGTATCAAAAAAAAAGTATGACCCGTTTCCCCCCAAAAAAACGTTTGAAGATCTAAAAAAAACTATTAACAGACTTCCAATATTATCAAAAAAAAATATGGGTCAATAAAGAAAACGGTGTAAATGACCCAACACACAAAAAAACGAGATTAATAGCAAAAAAAAAGAGCAGATCTGCAAACCGTGCTTGATAACATGTTTCTTGCAAAAAGTGTTTTTATTTAAAGAAGTTGAGGGGTTTCTTGCAAAAAATGCTTAATAACAAAAAATGGGTGGCATATATCAGAGAATGACGTTAAAAAAAACTATTCTTTAAACTTATTTCCCTTTTTAAAGGTTGTAATTAAACCGAAAACGCAGAGGGCAAAAAAGGAACTTTAAAAAAATGGACCTGGAACCCTTTTAGGGTTTGATGTTCCTGGAAAAAGTTAGAAGGGCAGCGGCTCTTCTTTGCGGAAGGAATGAGCCGCACACGCCGTGCGTGGAAGAGAATCTCCAAGGAAGTGCGATGCGGAGGCTCGACGGCGCGAAGGTGTGAAGATCGGCGCGTATGCTCTGATACCAGTCTTCGGATCTCAAGGTACGCCTCCTCCTTTGAGCTCGAGAGAGGTATAGAGAGGGAGAGATGGAGAGAATGAGAGGGGGCTCCCTATGGCGAGAGTTGTTTTCGGATGATCTTCCCCTCCTTATGGAGGTAGTCATATATAGGAGCGTGAATGTCCCCTCGCCAAGTCCGCCCCCCTCCCCCACGCCTGGCGGTTACGGCCTCCGCGAGACCCGGCCCTCGCGCAACCGTCGGCGACGGTTTTGACCACTCGGTCATTCCGCGCGAGAATCGTTCTAACATGAGACGCCTGATCAACATCTATGTTCTCTTCATTCTCCTCGCTTCTGCTTTTGACACCATCCCCACTCAACTCTAACAACATCTTTTTAGCTTTTTCCGCATCAAAATTTTCAACTAAGGGCAATAATCCAGTGTTCCTTTTATAGTCCCATACAAGCATATAAACATACTCTTGCGGGGTTACAAGTCCTTGCTCCCTTAAGCAATTCCTTTGCTCGTCGAGAGTTTTCGGATCTTCGAGCCTTATATACTCCAGCAACATCTTTTCGTGATCAGGTCTCCAGCCGCTGGGAAATGGGGTATAATCCGTCTCTGGAACAAGCGACATTCTCGTGTATAAAAGGCCATCGATAGAATCCAGAAGACCCATTCTCATTAGGTTGTGGTATTCCGGTGAAATCCCCTTCTTTTCTCTCAAAGGTCTGCTGAGATTCCTCGAAGCAATCTTGTAGACCTTTGCCCTTGATCGCAGCTTATACTTTGCAGCATGAAGCTTCGCCAGAGACCCTCTTAAAATGTAAGAACAGAAATTCACGATTTTCTTGCGGTTATCGGCGTATCTATACCATTCGGACATCGTCGACAAGAACTTATTCATCTGTGCATTGGTATGTGACTGCGTAGCGTGGAACATCCTAAAGCACGGCTGTGGATCGGGGTCCCTGTCGCCCTTAAGAAACTGCAGTTTCCTGAACATCTTGATGCACTGGTTCAAGCTCGCTGTCACCGACAACAAGGTTCCAACACCCTTCTCACTGATGATCTTCCCGCCGGTCGTCGTGTACCGCAGTGTCGGGTAAACAATCCGACGGCACAAGACATGGTCCAAGAACATTATACCTTTCGTGATATGCTCGATGGGGAGACTTTCATTGTCGAGCTTTAGCAAATACTTGTGATCACAGAAGTCGATCAGTTGCTTCCTCAAAGAGGCCGCATCCGCACGGGGACCCCTTATGCCGATCAGAATATGCCCGCCGTACCGTATATAGTCCATCTTCCGGGTCTTGTCCGGGCCGCTCGTGGGCACGAATTCCGGCCACGACGTGTTCCCCCGCTCCGAATTCCCACCCTCAGGATCTTCCGTGTTCCATATCACATCCGTCTTCGACGGGCAGTAGAACTCGGTAATCCTCTCCTCCATCCACTTATCGAGCTCATCAAGCAACACATTCGCAAGCAATGGGCTAAGCACTCCACAGTGGCCCCAATCGGGCAACTTCTCCGCCTCCTCCGGCGCAAACCCGAAGAACGTCTGCAGCCAGTATGGGTCCGGCTTGGGCTCGTCATCAGCCAGCACTCGCGTCTTCTGGTACTTGCGCTTCTTGTTCTTCTTCCGCTTGGCAGCCTCAATCTCGGGCGGGGTCGTGATCACAGGTGTAACCAACGCAGCCTTGATCAAGTCAACAATTAGCTTATCCCGGACGTCACGAAGGATGGTGGAGAGGATCAAATTGACCTTGGCGCCGTCAAACAGGGTGCTGAGGTCGCCTTTGAGGTACCAGAGGTAACCGGCGAAGCCGCGACGGATGGAGTGGAGGGCGGTGTGGGCGTTCCTGCCGGGGGCGGAAGGCGAAGGAGCGGGGGGAGAAAGAGGCTCGTAGACGGGCTCGAGGAGCATGAGGAGGACCTCCTGGACGAGGCGGTCCTGGAAGGGGGTGGGCTGGGAGGTGGTGAGGAGTGTGCGGATCTTGCGCTTGGAGAGGGAGGATGGGTCGAGCTGGTCCTTGGGGGAGCGGAGGAAGGGGTGGAGGCAGGAACCCCAGCGGAAGCGGCCGTCGAGTACGGCGTTGCGGAGGGCGGAGAGGGCGGCGAGGGCGTCGGGGTGGATGGAGGACTTGGGGAGGTAGGAGCCAATCTCGTCAGCGGAGACCTTCTGGTAGGCGATGATCCAGAGCTCGAGGCGGCGGAGGAGGGGGTGAGGGGGAGGGGAGGTGAGGGGATCGCGGAAGCTGTCGATCCAGAGGGTTGAGAGGAGGGCAACGCCGTCCTCCTTGAGGAGAGGGGAAAGGTCGTCCTGGGTGCGGTGACGCGGGGGTGAGCGGGAGGTGTAGGGGTGAGGGAGGGAGAGGGAGAGAGGAGTAAAAGCGGAGGGGGAGGAGTTGGTGGGCGGTCTGGGGAGGAGGAAGCGGAGGAGAAGGCGGTGGTGGCGCATTTGGAGGGTGTGGATCTCCTTCCCGGAGCGGAGTGGGTTCAACTGATCATGATAAACCCTTCGGGCGCCTGAATGGTTGATCATCCGCACGGTCAGCTTGCTGATGAGCTTAGGTGGACTGGAGTTAGTATTTACTGATTTTATTTTAAAAAAAAAGCAATGGAATAGCTTCACTTTTATTTTAATATTAAAAAGAAAGTTAAAAGTGAAAACTTATAGACTAAGGGCCCGTTCGGTAGGAGAATAAATAAGGGTCTACTATTGTCTAGTCGGATTTGGCTAATTAAAATAACATTGAATATTTTAGAGTTTTCCTTTATATTTATATAAAAATGTGATATTACCTCATTTTGATAGTAATTAGAAAGTTATGCATATTCAACACATTAATCCGAGTATAAAGTTTGACAATCATACTCCTTTTATATTTTTCCTCCGCGGAAGGATCTTGTTGATTTATTTACTTGTAGTTGCTTAAATAAATAAATAATATAATTAAAGTTTTTAATTTTATTTACAAATATTTTGGATTGAAGAAAATTATCATTATTTATAAAATAGTCCCTACAACTTCCAAAACTGAAACAATCGTGTATACTCTGTCATGGTTATGGCAGAATATGTAAGTAATTTTTACGGATATAAAAGGGATGTTTACATTCATAACCCTTAGTAGTTTCGTAGTTACCCCAGGATCCCTCGATAATCATGAATTACACTGAATACCCTCGATAACTGCTCCATTTTACACACATGGCATTCTGTTAGTTTGGTGCATTAATTCAACCAGATGGCTGAGTTAATCTAACCAATACACGATCTAACGGTTGAGATTAATACAAAATAAAAAGAAAAAGAAAAAGAAAAGGAGATGAAGGATAGGAGAAGGTGGGTGACGAGGAAGAGGAAGAGGAGACTTCCAGTTGCTTGCAGGCTCTGACCTGGGGGGATGTTGCGACTGGGAGGGGACCTGGGGTTTTACAAGCAGAAGGGGGGCGGGGGCTCCGAGTTGCTTGCGGGCTCCGACATGGGGGGAGGTTGCGATTAGGAGGGAGACCTGGGGTTTGACTGGCAGGAGGGGGGGTGGGGGGTCGCGTGCGGGCTCCGACCTGAGGGTTGGCATACGACCTTGGGGCTTTTGGGGGGTGTACAGGCGGAGAACACTTGGGCTTGAAGGCGGAGACAGACTAACCTAGGGGGGCACCAACTTGCATGGCGGTTGCAAGCGGGGTTTGGGTCCCTTGCTGACTGGGAGGGGCGAGGAAGGGGTGGAGGAGGTAGTCGGAGGTGGGGAGGAGGAGGAATGGCATCATGTTATAGATATGATATGTTTCTAAGGGTAAATTGTCAACATATAATGTTTTCTGTCGGAGAACTATGACGGAACATGATGCAGGGTTATGACATGTAAGTGTTAAGCATTACTGAGGGTCTTCAGTGTAAGTCGTGATTATCGAGGGTTTCTGGGGTAATTAAGAAACTACTCAAGATTATGGGTGTAAATATCCCAATATAAAAAGATGTCCTGATTATTAACAACAACAACAACAATAAAACCTTCTCCCTCATTAATAGGATCAACTACTTGGGTTCTTTGCCTCCATGCAGATCTATTTTGGGGCGTTCTCAGACTTAGATCTGAGTAATTAACATCCCTTTGGATAGTCTCCTTCCAACACTTCTTGGACCTTCTTTGCCTCGCTTAGCCATCTCAACAACTTAAATCCCACCAGTGCATCAGTATACCTCCTTTACTAATGGTCGAAACATCTTAAGCGGTTCTCTCTCATCTTATCCTCAAGCATAGCTATACCAACTCTCCTTATGCACAAAATTTCATATCTGATCTTTTTCAGCATGACCACAAATCCACCGCACCATTTTCAATTCTGTTAGTGCAGTTCTTCGCGCGTGTTTATGGTTTACAGGCCAGCATTCGTATTCATAAAACAAAGCATGTATCACGATTGTTTTGCAATACTTTCCTCTAATTTTCAAAGGAAATTTCTTATCGCGTAGCACAATAACAACTCCTCTCCACTTTAATCAACATGGATTTATTCGATGAGCAACATTTCCATCGATCTTCCCATCATGTTGGAAAATATATCCCCATTATTGAAAAGAAACTTTTTTTCTTAATGTTATAATAGTCAATCTTCAGCTCTGTTCCTTCGTCGTTGCTTCCATTAAATGTGCACTTCATATACTTGGTTTAAGTTGTACTTAATAGAAATCATTTAGCCTCTAAGCTCCAAACTTCAAGCTTCTCAACTACTCTATCCCTAGACTCATTGATCAACATAATATCATTGGCAAACAACATATACCAATGTATCTCATCTTGAATATTATCAGTCAACTCACTCATAATAAAAGTAAAAAGGAAAAGGCTCAAAGCTAACCTTGATGCAAACTAATGTTGATGTCAAAATAGCTGATCTTCTCTGGCAGAATTCTTACACAATATGAATCCACATCATACATTTCTATTACAGGTTAATGTACATTTATGCACGTCTCATTGTTCCAAAACTCTCCACAAAATCTCTCATGAAACGGAATCATAAGACTTATCCACGTCAGTATATGTAATATCACATGGAGGCTCTTCTTTTTTGCTCTGTAAATCTCCATTATTCACTTCAACTAGTGGATAGTTCAAGACTTGAGTATCCTAGCATGAATCCAAATTGATTATATATTACTTCAGAAACTTGCCTTGGTGCTGCTTTCGATCACACGTTTCCAATTATCGTAGTATAACTCAATAGTTTGATACATTTATAATTCGAATAATTTTGAATTTCTCATTTATTCTTGTAAAGAGGCATCACGATGCTTTTCTTCTATTCTTTGGCCATTTTCTTATTTCATCGAATAATGTTGAATAACTTTATGAGCAAATGAAGCCATGTTCACATAGATCTCTCGAAACATAGAAATGTCATCAGGTCCTATACCTTTCCCATGTTTGGTAACTTTCAAAATCGCATCTACTTTCTCCCTTTGTATTCATCTATTGCTTGTGTGATTCATGTCACTTTCTCTACCAGTTAAATCTCCCGAAATGATCTGTTCATTCGATTTCATGATTATCACATAAGTAAATTGGCCAAATACTTTTGTAGTTGAATGGACCGCACTATTGATGTTTCTTTATTTTCTATTTTTTTTGTAAAAAATCAGTAAGAAGATAAGAGAAATCATAATATTAAGCTACTAAATCTTTAAATTAGTTGGAATTAAGATACAATAATCCTTGAAGATGTAGTTATCAATGACCATTGAAGTAAATATACAATTGTTAAATCATTTTCACTTAAAAAGGCATAAAAATATACTTAAGTGTATATCAGTGAACTTTGTTCCATTCATAATCCTTCCATGGTATCCCCATCCTTCAGGTTTCACTAGTCATCCATAAGCCACAATAAATGTATAAAATCACAAAAAGATACTTAAAGGCACTAAGGATTTCCATGTTAATGAGCGATAAATCAGGGAAAGACCAACAACAAAATGAAAGGATAATGTAGTTATCCCCACAAATATCTTATGAGGAAAACCAAACTCGTTGTTATGGGGCTGTAAAAAAAGTGATGACCACGGAATAAATATCGAGCCCTAACCTACTACAATGAATGAGATATAAAATATAGGAAAGTGATGTTACCTTCCAAATGGCAGAGGAGAATGATCTTAACTTCCTCTTTACGGTGACATCTTTAGTTAGGCAATTGGTAGGACACCTCAAAATAGATCGAGTGATGATAAAACCGAGCTCCAACAAGAGGCAAGTTGTTACTTGATATCTAAGGTTTGAAGTGGAGGGGTTGGAGTAGTTCATTCCATCAATTACGGATGTTTAAGCCTTAATCAGGTCTTAATGGGCTCCGTGGTTTATTTTACACTCAAATACCCATAACTTGAGTTGATTAACTTGAATATTACCATTCTTTGATTCTTTTGAAAGCTCTCCATTAGACATTTTTAACTATTCGAATTAAAGTGTTTGAGTTACAAAAGTTGTTGGAACATGTACAAGATAACAAAGATAATAAAGATGGTTCTACTACTGGTTCTTCAAAATAAGGTCAGGAACTTAAATATTAAAGGCATCAAACAAAGGGATCAATTACAAAGTTTACATTTGAAAGAACAGTGGATTTAAATGAGTTTGGTTGGCCCTCAATGGAAACTTGAGCAAGGAGTAATTTTAACGGGTCCTTCCCATGTATTTTAGATTTGATTTAACACGACGGAGCCTAACCTCTTTCGAGCGATATGTCTCTAAGCACCAAACTTTCACGTGTTGCATCCAAGTCACTTACAAAAGCCTAAATAACTTGGGATAAATATTAATTTTTTGAATATGTATGTAAAATGTGTGGTGCGAACTTGTCAAGTCAAGGGAAAATCACTCCTATCTTCCCTAAAATGGGGATTTGAGGATTTTTATAATTGTTTATATCTTCATAGATTTTCCTTTAGTTCTAAATTGTTCTTCACAGAGAAGAGTGCAAAAAATCGTATCATAAGCTGTCTGGTTGGACTAGTAGAAAAAGGTGTAATAGATGCTTCAGCTAGCTTTTGTTTGCGAGGCATTCAAAGATTTATTATACCATTTCACTATATATTTAGGACTCCACACCTTGATTTATCATGGTTCTCTAGTTCACTCGACAATTCTTGAAATGACTTCTTAAAAACTTTTCTTTTTATCATCCCATATAATGAGTCAATCTTGAACCCCCGGAGCATTGAACTACATGGATTAATTTCTATCCATATTTCAATGACATCTAAATTGATGGTGACTCATGGGCTTCGAAGAGGCAATCGAGATATTATCACAACTAACCTAATAATGTAAGCCATCTGCTAGCCAAGGGCTGTACGGAATACCTAGATAGTGTTTTTTCTATAGTTAAAGTCTCTCCCCTCTCCGTTCATCGAAACAACTCCTTGTTCAGCTCGCTAGGTCTTTGCTAATCAACCGGATTTATCTTTTTAACTCATTTATGGGTTACCTGTTTTATTAAGTCTTGAATAAAACCGTCCATGCTATTTGACATGTTTTTTTAATATAAAAGTTGAAGAAGTTATTTATTTTCGTCTAGATGCTTATTTTTTTACCACTCGACTCCCTTCCCACCTCCTTAGAAGAACGACTAGCATTATTAGAAGCAATTTCTCCACTTGGCATTGAGGGGAGGGACATACTCATCATCTGTAGAAAGATGATCTCGAGTTGGAGAAGCTCTTTTGAATATTGTTTTTTGTTAGATCAAGACTAAAATCGAGTATGTGTCTGCAATCTTGTGCTAAAGGGTTGGTTAGCTGATGTCGAACTAACAAGGGGTTTTTTTCTTTCACGAGTAGTCGAAACATTCTTACTGTTAACTTCTACGTTCAAAAGAAAGACATGTGCGTTCACCCGACGAACTCTCAATCAGATGTGACTTGCAATGAGCAACGTGAGCCTTCAAAAGCCTTTCTTGCCCTTGTCAGATGCCTTACAGTACTAAGAAGTAATAGTAGACCCTTGTTCGTTTCTGTTGAGTCTAGTTTCGAGAAATAGTCATCATGTAACCCCTGGTCAAAATGAGCTCTTCGTATATCTAAGGGTTGACTTGACAATTGACTACAGTGGATCTATTACTCTCGTAAGAGCCTTCGACGAACTAAAACAATCTTCAAATAAGGTATCTGATGGTTTAATGGTTAGCCATGCCTACAGTAATGGTTATCCATGCCTACAGTAGAAGTTTGTACGATTTTTTTATCATAACCAGACAAAAGGATAATTCCTTAAACTCAATTTCCATGTTGATGATAGGCCTATCGTTGTTAAGATCAAATACGTAGAATTTATTTTGTAAGACCTTGGTGCAGTACAACAAATCATAAGAATAGAGCTTTACAATGTTGACAAGTGAGGTAAACTTTCACTAACCAATTGCATTTAGAAGATATTCTCTAGAATGTGATGCCTATAAAGATGCCCTTTAAGCACTCCACGTGTTGCCATAGTTCATATCTCTTGAACTTTGTACCTTCTTCTGATATAAATAAGTACGTGCCATGTCTCCTCTAGATAAGTACATTCGGGAAATGTGGGATAATGTGCATAAAAACTGGATACAAAATCAGATGGCAGGCACTGGCTCAAGAAGAAGATAGCATAAAGAAGATCGATGTATATTGTACATTTTTCAAAATCCTCGAGCTTTTCCTGTTACCGATGGCTACATTTCGATCAAAATATTCACATGATAGATCTGAATAAGAAAGAGATTTAACCAACACCCCCTAGAGAACAGAAAAACTACACATTTGCAGGCATTTCAAGGAACGACATGTCGTGCCATTTGGAATGAACAAAGAGCGGTTCAAGGTGAGCCCGGAGCATTCTCTAGCTCGCATCTTTATGAAAATCTTCAGATGGACAACATATCTTTCATTCATCTGGAACTCAGATACTTTGTTGTATCTCCGATTTTGGTAATCACTAAGTCCCCTAGCATATTCTTCACCCAGATCTTATGATCCTGTTAAGGCATTTTTTTGCTGTGAACAATACGAATGATGAACATATGATTCAACATGTTAAAATTGGTTAATTAGGCTCTTTTCCTCAAAACCCATATGCATTTAATCATTAATATTGCATCATTAGCATTCATACATGTGTAAATAATATTCACATTTCATCATGCATAATTGCATAAAATAAGGAACCAGAAATTGAAGTATAAGTTGACCTAAAAAGCAACTAAATT
The DNA here is from genome assembly GCA_037367405.1 of Ottelia alismoides. NCBI lineage: Eukaryota > Viridiplantae > Streptophyta > Magnoliopsida > Alismatales > Hydrocharitaceae > Ottelia > Ottelia alismoides. The sequence goes on from JAZKJV010000832.1 coordinate 971,850, forward strand.
TCCCTATTTTCGATTAATTCTTCCTAAATCCGATTGACCTAAAACTACCTCCACTGTGTAGATATCACTGATAAGATTAATAAAAAATACATAAAATGATGATTCAAATAAGTGATAAATAATCCCAAACCTAATTTCACATCAGAAAGGCTAAAACACACATATCTTCCTCATACAGTAACCCATCTCAGTCCACTGACTTTTAAAGTAATCCATTTTCAAATACCTTCAAAACAAGATCAATTTTATAAAAATCAGAGCTCATACGTGAAAGTTTGATTTTGGGCCTCTTTTGCGCATTTTATCTTTTTGTGATTTTTGACATGGGTTTATATGTACATAATTTACCCGCTTGATTTTATTTCTTCTTCACTTGTGTTCTTTTGAAAGTTTTATCAAGATACTTAAAATTCTAAATCCAAATCAAGACTGAAATCAAAGAAACCGACCATGTCTGAGTAACCGTTGAGAGTATGTAATAAAATCTCTTATTTCGTACCTCTATTTTAATTTCCATGTTTTCTCATTCATTAATAATCTAAAAAAACAAATTAATGTATAGTTAAGTGTCTTTTATTTTATCATTTTATATATTTTTCCTCTTTAAAAATTATAAAAAAATTCAAACCATCCAAAACAGATTTTTTATACACATGGAGAACCACCAAAAAATACCACATGTACAGATGATCGCTTTTTCTTTCGGTTCCTTCGCGAAAGTTGCAGATTGATGAGCTCAAAATCCACCTCTTTAATAGTCGATGATTGTAGTATAGGAGGCGGATTTCGGTCGTCAAAATACTACAAGCTTTGAATGTTGTGGAATATTTTACTTGGCAAGTTTACCATGGTCGAACACAGGGAACGATGATTTTTAGTTGTGTGGTCTTAAGTCAAATTAAATAATTAAATTTATGCTCGATTATTTTCTGTGTTGAGAAAATATACAATGCAACAAGATGCAAATGCAAAGAAATATACATAGATGATTAAGCTTAGGACCTGTGAAGTATAAAATTCAAATCTTAATTAAATTTATCAATTGATTCTCCAAAGACTATCACAGATCAAAAGAGATCATTAACACCCAGAAAACTGATCAACTCCAAGTTACAAAACAATAGATTTATCAGTGTATATTTATGTCAAAGATTCAATGTAAATTGACTTCTCTAAATAATAGTCGATCACCCAAATAGAGCGTCAAAAATATTGGTCCTCGATTCAACCCCTGTAAAGATTTGGAATAATCAACAATAAACACAAGAGGCTAATCAAGTTGAAATCCTCAACCGAACTCCTGCAAAAGAAATCATTAATTTTTCCAAGGTAATTATGGCATAGATATGTCAAAAAGCTCCCGCAAATGTCAACAGATATCCTCAATAAGAATTATCAATAAACAACCTCGAATCTATCTATAATTTATGCAAAGAGATAGAGCATGAAATTAGCTTCGAAATGACATATTATACGCTAAAATCAGAGTCCGTATGACAAATATATGATAAAATGAAGTTTCAGAGACTAAAATGTAAAAAAAATAAAGTTTTTCCTGCAAAGAGGTCCATAGGAGGACTTATCTATAATTTATAGAAGCTTGAGGGGCTCCTCTGTAATTTACCCCCAACGGGGGTATTTCTGCTAATTCTGAAAGTGTCAGGGGTTTGAGTGCAATTTTTCCAGCCACGTACGTGCATTGCACGTGCGCCTGGAGGGTTGGACGCGAGGCGGAGGGTCGGAGCTCCCGAGCCTGTGGTCTGGTGACCCAAAGCTTAGGCTTGGGAAAGGACCGGGAGGCTCGGATGACTGGGCTGAGGCTCGGATTTCCCGAGCCTAGGTGGCGATCTGCGGCGCTTCGGGGTCCCGAGCCTCGAGGCTGGGACCGAGGCTCGGGGGTGACGCGTGGCGGTCTACGGGCCGTCAGATCAAGGGCAATCAGCCCAGATCCGACGGTAACTGTGCCTCGTGGTGGAACAGAGGCGATCGATGGAGCAACGGCCGCGCTCGGCCGACACACGGCCGAGCGGAGGCGGAGGGTGGTGACAAAGACGGTGGCGCCGCGGTGCGAGGCAGTGGGCGCGACCGGGAGGCGGCGAGGCGGTGCTCGCGCGGAGGCGAGCGCAGTGGAGGCGCTGCGCTCGGCTGAGGCGTCGCTCGAAGCGCGGAGGTGGGCAGAAGACGAGGGCAGCACACCCGACGCGAGGAGGCACTGGCGAGGCCTCACGACGGAAGCGGTGGGCGCGAGGCGGAGCAGTCGCGGGTGGTGTACCTGTAGTATTAGGCAAAACACACGGGGAGGGGGACTGGGGGGAGGGGAAGGGGATGTGCTGGCGCTCCGACCTTAGCGAGGTCGGAGATGGAGGTGGGACGGGGATTCGACCCTCTCCGATGAAGACGAGAGGGATACCTAGCTGTCCGTGGACTGGGACAGCAGCAAGGGGCACGGGTGCGCGCCTTGGATCACGCCTGCCGAGGTTGTTGTCACCAACTTATGGGGGTAATGGCGGATGGTTCTGGAGCCGGCGAGGGGCTGCTTTATAGGGAGAGAGGCTTGAGAGAGAGGTGAGGTAAGGGTCGCGCATGGCGGCCGTTAAAAGACGACTTTGGATCGAAAAATTTTTTCTTCACGAAAGTTGTTCGTCTCGTCGAGATCTACAACTTTCATTAAAGGTCCGGGAGCAAAAGAGGTCATCTGTGTGAAGTGGTATTTTTGGCGGTTCTCCATGTGTATAGAAAACCGAGTTTTGGGGGTTTTGTATTTTTTTGGTGGTTTTAGAGAGGATAAAAATTATTGAAAAAATATGATAAAATACAATAAAATTAATTACACACTAATCTATTTTTTTAATAAATAAGAAAATAGGAAAATAAAATAGAGGTCAGAATCATAGAACTTTTGTACAGACCGACAACGGACACTTGGACTCGGGCAGTTTCTTTGATTTCAGTTTTGATCTGGATCTGGATTTTTATGTTGCTTAATAAAACTTTCATCAAAGAACACAAATGGTGAAGGAATAAAATTAAAAGAATTAATTAAGTACATAAAAACTCTGGTCAAAATTAGCAAAAAGTCAAAATGCGCAAAAGAGACCCAAAACCCAACTTTCACATATGAGCTCTGAATTTTACGAAATTGCTATTGTTTTGAAGGTATTTGAAAATGGAGTACTTTAAAAGTGAGTAGACTAAAATCAGACACTGTATGTGGGAGATATGCTAATTTTAGTATGACAGATGTGAAATTTGACTTTGGGATTATTTGACACTTATTGAGGTTGGTAATTTTTTTGTATTTTTTATTTAATAAAGTTAGTAATATCCACACAATGGAGGTGGTTTGGGATCAATCGGAGTTAGGATGAATTAATTAAAAATGTGAGAAGTTAGCGGTTTTTTGGGCTAATTTACACATGGGATTTTTAATGCAATTTATGCATGATGAAATGCAGATATTATTTACACATGCATGATGGCTAATAATGCTCTATTAATGATTAATTACAAGTGGATGATGGGGGACAGAGCCTAAATGACCAATTTTAGCATGATGAATACGAGATTCATCACTGATCTCGTCGAGACAAATAACTTCCTTGAAGGAAAATTTTGATCCGAGATCCCCTTATATTTCTTTTATATTTTTCTTTCCCTTTTTAGATTTGAATTTTCTGGTGACACATGGCAATCCCTTGGCATGCCACGTATCACCCGTCCATCAACCCTCTATGTGTCACGTGTAGAGCACGTGATCGGTCACACTCCATCTCAGTCATGTGCTTCACACGTGACCCCTGCCCCCTCCCATTCCCAAAACCTCTCGCCTTCCGCCTGCTAACTCCCCCACTTCTTCCTCCTCCGGGCGGCAACCACCCGCTCCTCCTCCCGTAACCACCGCCCCGCCTCTACTGTTAAGCCTCTGTGTAACGCCCTCATCTCACCGCCATTACCCACCCTGCCCCCCACCTATAAAGCACAACCTCCACCACCTTATCTTTTATCTGCTATCAGAAAGAGATACGCCCATCTCTCTGGACGTCTTGGGTGACACTGAGACGCTTGCACAGTCGAGCGACGACGACGTCGCACTCTCCAATGAGATACGAGAGGTACAACCTCATGTAGCAACTCTTCTTTGAGCTTGCAGAGCCTCTTCACTGTCACCGGTAGCTCGAGGCGAAGACTCGATCCACCTACCACAACTCCATCCCTATGTATCAACCCCCTCGCCTCCAGCCTCGCCTTCACCGATTTACATCACCTATTTCTTCCCCGGTTCGAAACCCCCTACCCTTGTGTCACCTTGCCAGAGTCTCTCTTCGTTGCTTCTCTATCTCATCAGCACCCCCCTCACCTCCAACCTCGCTAAGGCCAGAGCTTAGCTCTTATCCCTCGCCACGAAAGGTGCCCCATTCTCCTATGTGTTCTGCTAATCGCTCTGCAAATCTTGATCTTCGAGAGGATTTCCGGGAACCTTCCACTTGCAATGACATGGAACAGAACTAGGAGCACTAGCTCCATCCTATGATAAACCTTCGTCATAACCACTGTCTTGAGCTCCTAAAATAGTAACAGTCATCGATCGGGAGGAGATCCAGCAGAAGAAGAAGATACTCATGTCCAAGCCATAGGTACCGTTTGATCAAGAATGATATCTCATCAGAATCGTCCATCTTCGCCCAAATTTGGGCCCTCAGATCTTCTCTAACCAACGGTCCAGATTCGCCTCCGAGCCAAGGATCCCAGCCAGAGTTTCGGGTCTAATATCTACACGCCACATAGGCTCGGAAAGACGAGCCTACACTTCAGGCTCAGATCCGCCAGTCCGACCTCCGAGCCTCCAGACGCACGTGTTTCGTGCATGCGTTGGGGGTGAATTGCATTAACACTCATGGTTTCATGGATCGTGCTAACACCCCCTGCCTCAGCACACGCATGTGAAGCACATGCTATGAGGCTAATTGCGGTCACACCCTCACCCTCCTCTAGAATTGTAAAAGAGTTTCTGACGTCTACAACACGTATGTGGGAGTGTCCTCTTGGGTAAATTACGAAAAAAACCCACATGGGTTTGGATAATTGTAGATAAGTCTTCTCAGGGACTAATATGTGAAAAAACTATTCATTTTTATTGTATTTATATTAAAACTTCATTTCATCATATTTTTTGCATTCGAACTCTGATTTTTATGCACAATATGTCATTTTAAAGCTATTTCGTGATATATTATTTTACATATATTATGGACTAATCCGAAGACAATTATTGATTATTCTTATTTATGAAGTATTCATATCATTGCAGGTTGACCTTTGACATTTTGTGCCATTTTTTATTGAGAAAATCATCAACTTATTCTACAGGGACTCGATTGTGGGGATTTGATTTTGATTATTTCTCTTATATTATTATTGTTGATAATCTTTGAGAATTTAATACGTGCAGAGGTTTATTGAAATGGTACTATTATTGTTAATTTAATATGTGCAGAGGCATTTGCACCCGGCGGTGATGGGTTGGTGAAGGTTCGGGGAAGAGAAGAAGAAGAGGAGCGACGAAGGGGCGATCATGACGACGATGTGCATCAGTGGTAAGGAGGACGAGGTGTTGATCCATACGCCATCATTGCACCTCAGGATGTTTTCTGTGCCGATGCTGTGGGTGAATGGGGAGGACTTCAAGGAGATAACGTGCAAGTTCTCATCCATTACTGAATCAATAAAAGAAACCGAGCTATGATGTACGCATGTGTTGAGGATTCTTGGACGGCAGGGGCGGAGGAGATAGGGACACACCACTGCGAGGGGGGGAAGTTAAGGGTGCAGTAGGCGAGCTCACGCGAGTTCGAGAGGTTCGCGAGGGAGGAGAGCCGAAGGCTCCTGAGGGACCTCTCCACGCCCCTCTACTTGACGCACCAAATGTGTTCGTGCAGGATGGGGGTAGACCCCCGTGGTTCCATGGTCGGTCCTACGGGGATACTTGGGAGGCGGAGGGCCTCTACGTGGTGGATGGGCATCATCCCCAATGTGCCGAGCTTCTCCCATTTGTTGCAGTTGTCAAGAACTTGGAAAGGAAGGGGATGGAGTAGGAGGTGGTCAGTCTCGTCGTCGAGAACCCATAGCCTCGTCGTCGACATGCTGATGTTGATGGTGAATGATGGAGGAGAAGGGGATGGAAGAGGTGGTCGAAGGAGGATGAGTTAGAGGATGAGGAGAAGGGAGGAATGGTTTGAAATGTGGTCCATTCAGCATTTATTTATTTAAGATAAACTTTTGATTAATTGATTCATGAAAGTTCATCGAAAAATGCAATAAAATTCACCATTTGTTCCACGATGAGTGATGTACCCGTGAAAATGCAAAAATTTTAATGATTTTATGGATACATGAAGGTGTAATTAAGAGAGAGAAATTATGAAGAGAAAGGAAGAAGAACAAATGGATGAGGAAGAAGATGAAAAAGTCTGGATAATTATACCCCTCTTAACTGCACCATAGTTTGAAAAAACCATGGTTAAGTCAACCCATTGACGATTAAATTAACGGAGGGACACAAGTAATAGAACGACAAGAAGTCTAAAGCACAACTAATTTTCCCAAAAAAAAAGAAGCATAAGTAATATTGGAATATCTCGGAGGAGCACATATCATAAAAATCCTAAAATAAAACTAGCAAAAGCAAGACACACTATTAAGGCAGATATACATAGGGCACACCTCAAGCAAAGCAAACAACTGGTGTTCCCAAAGCCAAAAAAAAAAAAAATGGCCTCGCCTTATATAAACGACCACGGGCATCTTCTCCCCTCTTTTCACATCCCCTCTCCCCGACCTATCGTACACCTCCGAAGAAGAACCCCATTCGCCACCCCTCTCCTGCTCCTCAAAACCCTAATCTCCCCACTGGATCTTGTCGTCGATCTCCTCCCATCCCCCATCCGAATCCATCCCCACTTGCTCCCCCAATGCCAAAGATCGAATCTTTTCACCGTCTTCCACTCGAAGTTACCCCTTTTTACTGCGCCTCTAGTCAAATCCCCATCTAGTATGCGTGCAATTCGTGGTAGTCTGCAGTAGGGGTCCTCCTTGTGGGGGGACAATGCACCGGGAGAAGGGGGGAGGTGCGTCGAGGACGGAGATGGTGCCGTTGGATCGGAAGAGGATCAACGAGGCGCTGGATAAGAGACTGGAGAAGTCATCGTCGGTGCCGAGGGTGGTGAATGGTGTGGGGAGGCCGGAGAAGGAGTGGCTGGCTGTTGCCTTGGCGGCACAAGGGAAGCAGTCGGAAAGATGCGAAGAGCACCCTCTTGCGGACAGCAAGACCCAGAAGCGCTCCGATGGTGGGTATAATTGGGTTCTTGCTGCTTTTTTTTTCTTGTGTTTTGTTGGGATGTGGATGGGGATGTCAATTTTGGTGAACCTATCACGGAAATCGACACATTCATTACATTTGTGACTGTGATTATGTGCTTTTTAATGTTGTTCTCGCTACGATAGTGGTGATGACATACTGATATTGAGGAGAAGTTGATTTATATAAGAAAATGCTGCCGACGCTAAGTTACATATGGGTGCTGGAAGAAACGGGGAGGGGGAGGATTTGCACGTGAGGTTGTTTTCTTACGAATATTGAATGTTTTTTTTGTAGAAATCGAGTTGTTTCGTTGGTTTTGTATTATGTATTTGGTGCGAAGGAGTTTGATATATCTTCAATGTTGCTGGTCTTGGTTCCTTTTTTTATACAAACGTATTTTTGTTTAGTTTCCATCAAAATATTAAGCATTTTCCCGCTTTGCAACTATTTCCTCAACAACCTAGTAATGGAGATACATCTTATAAGGATGTAATTTCCACCAATTTCTGAAAAGGATACACTGTATCCGCTCATGATTTTGCATGCACATGTAGTTGGTAAATAGGTACATAGTCAACGTATACATGTAAATATTTTTTTATGTCAGTACACAACCATATACTCATCTATCATTTATTTTTATGATAGACATTTAAGCATAGCAATTTTAACTCATATTGGAATGAGGAATTATTATGCAACAAATTGTTTTTAAAATGAATGAAAAGGGATACTTTTCATTGATATTTCACCTCTATATTGATTAGTTATAAGTATAGCGAGGTTTAAATAGTAATACATAAATGTGGAATGTGATAAAAAACTAATAATAGATTTCAAAATATATCGTAGAACATACCAAAGTCCTTTATGATCTCTAAAGAACATCCTAAGGATTTTGGAAATCTTTGAGAATATGTTACATATAGAAGTAAACATAGAAGGCCATATCGATATCGATATCGTATCGGTTTGCCCGAAAAAGGATATATCATGACGATGATATCGGTGGAAATGTCAGAAATGGCTTCAAAATAATTTTTTTGCCATTTTTCAGATTTTAAGATCATCCAAGATATTAAAACAATAAATAACCTATAAATACATACTTATATCACACATATCAGTCATTTATACTACATATATCGCTTATACCGGTCATTTCGAACATATCAATGTTAATGTTGATTCCTGACTTATAGATATTGTAAATAGAGTTCATCTAAGTTCTTAGAACACTAAATACTTACAAATATACTATTAGATCACACATATTGATCATCTATGACCCTTATGTCACACATATCGGTCATATCGAACATATTGCTGGTACTGTTAATTGCTGACCTATAGATATTGGAAATGGAATTTGTCCAATTTCTTAGAACACAGTAACTTATGAATACACTCTTAGATCACACATACCGATCATCTACGATCCATATATCACATATATCGGTCATGTAAAACATATTGTTGTTACCATTGATTGCTAACTTGCAGATATTGGAAATGTATCCATCCAAGTTCTTATAACACTAAAAAACTTATAAATATACACCTATATCACACATATCGATCATCTATGATCATTATATTACGCATATCTGCTATATTGAGCATATCATTTTATTAATGTTGATTGTTGACTTATAGATATTGGAAATGTAGTTCATCCAAGACTTATATTACATCACATATTATGTATAAACAAAATGTTGAGATTTTTTGGACCCAAACAAATAAAAAGCATAATAGCATTTTTCAAAAGAGATATAATTCATAATAATATTTTCGAATGGTGGAAGAAGATGAACTAAAATCTATTGGACACCCCAAGTTGAAGAACCATTGTATGCACCCCCCGGTCGCACCATACCCTACCTGACAGGGGTCTTGTTGCCCGGTCAATGAGCCCGGGGGGGCTCTGAGGGGCCCAGGTTGGTCCCCCCTTACGGGGGTGTAGGGGTAACGCCCCCGACCCGAAACATAATATATAAAACATGATGTGTTTTAATACTAGGAGTAGCAACATAAGTAGTAAAATCAAGCTTAAAAGGGTGTTATTCGTCAATATATAATGAAATTTCAACGATATAGGTTGATATCCGGGGATTTTTTGCACCGAGTCCCGTCTTGTTGATCGATATGGCGATATATCGTTGATATATCGGTCATATATCGCCGTATCCCGGTAAAATGGATATGCACCATGATATCGATATCTTATGCCTCTCAATACCGATATATGGACGATATATTGTCGATATATCACGATATGACCTTCTATGGAAGTAAATACCAACAAAAAGCAATACCGACATCTTCCTCTCGTTGGAGCATTTGCATTGATAATGTCCGGCATGGAAAAGAGCAAGGATTGAAGAATGCCCCGCATGAACCACTATGGCTATGTAGTAGGTAGACCGTACATCATTCTTTATACAGTGCATTACGTTACACTGTATATTTGTCAGTATTGCAATAGTTGGCCGACTATCCCGAATAGTCGGTCCGACTATGCGGTGCGAGGGGGGTCCCTGACTGAATAGATCCCTAGTCGGTCAATAGTCGGTCTGACCGAATAGTCGGCCGACTATTCGGCTGACTGGCTCGACTATTAGGCCGACTGGAGTTTGACTTTTGATATTTTTATTTTTTTATTTTCAATTTCAATTTTTATGGGTTACATTTTACCACGGTATCGCCACAAATGTCAAATTCTATATATCTATTATATTGATTGGTACTTTTATCTTGAATACATGTTAAATAATGACCATATATGTATAAAAATATAAGAATATATCTATTATAAATATTTTTTATATTAAAAAAATACAAAACCGAATATTTCCGAATAGTCGCTTGAATATCGATTATTCTCTATTCAGTGACCCCTCCGACTGAATACCGAATACCGTCTTCTGCAACACTGATATTTGTCATGCATAACCGAATAATCGGTTGCATAGATCACATATTCAGTAATCACTAATCAGTATGCATTCTAGATAGAGTTGATTTATTACTTGGACTCAATCATGTATTTTTACATTTTTTTTAGGTTTTCTTTGAAGAGTAGTTTTTATATGCTAGCCATGTTTACATGATTGTATTATCAAAATTTACGTTAAATTCACACATCTACCTTAACATTTATTTCTAAGTTTTGGAAGATCCTTTTAATTAAAAAAATTAATACTAATAATGAATTACTAATTAAGTTTATAATACATAAATCGCATAACATAGCATATTTTTTCCGCTACATTTTCCCATTGTTTTTTACTTTTGTAATCACGACGTGGCCTTATGTCTTTATACCTTATCTCCCTTATTCCTGTTAATATTTTGATTATCGTATTTCACATGTTCAAGGCATTGTTTTAATGTACCACCGATAGCTTGTTTGTGTTCTTCTCACCACAATAAATGCTACAGTTTTTAACATGTGTTCAAGGCATTCTCTAGTTTTTTAGCGCTACAGTTATTCTAAATACTCCTATAATATTCTTTCAATACTTGATTATATAGTTTCATACATACAGTTGTTTGAAATTGTGGTATTTTTCGGTATATGATACTTATAAATTGGTGATAAGCAATATTACACTTTAACTTTTTTTATCAATGAAGATTGTTCTAAGTCATATGTAGAATTGCACAAACTCACTTCTATTACATAAATTCAGAAGTTGCAAATATATATAGCTTTTTATTGGTATACAAATTAAAAATTAGAAAACTGCATAAACCTTTACATACTCCACACAATAGAAATATGAGGAGTGGTAATATTTTCTTGTTCCACTCTATCTTTGATAAAGTGGCAATCAACTTCGCAATGCTTGATCTGCTCATGAAAGACATGTTTAAAATTGATACAGGTGGCTAACTTCTTATTAAAGTAGATTGGAAACAATATCTTGAGGGAAAAATCAAGTTATAGTAGGACGGAAACCTACCAACCAATATCAAGTAGTATGTTCTACTGGATCTAGAAATAACACTCTTCTTTTTATTACATCATGAAACAAGATTCAACACAACAACAACAACAAAGCCTTTTCCCATAATTAAGTAGGGTCGGCTACATGGATTCTTAGCCTCCATTCAGATATATCTTGGGTCAATCCCGGGCTTATATCCACAAAACTAAGATCCCTTCGTATGGTCTCCTTTCCAACACTTCTTTGGCCGTCCTCGCCTTTTCTTAGTCGGCTCAACATCCCAACACCCGCATCTCCTAACTGGTACATCGGCTGATCTTCTTTGTAAATGACCAAACCATCATAAGCGGTTTTCTCGTATCTTATCCTTGATCGGAGCTACACCAACTTTCTTTCTGATTGCATTATTCCGAATTCGATCTTTACATGTGTGTCCACACATCCCCCTTAGCATTTTCATTTCCGCTACAACCATTCTCTGCACATGTCTATGGTTCACAGGCCTACATTCAGATCTATAGAGCATAACAGGTCTCACAGCTGTTTTGTAAAACTTTCCTTTAATTTTTAAATGAAATTTCTTATCATAGAGAACAACAGAGGCTCCTCTCCACTTTAGCCAGTTTGCATTCATTCTATTAGTAACATTTCCATTAATTTCCCCATCATATTGTGTCATTGACGAAACTAGAGATGAAGTAAATGAGAAGCTTGAGGTCTAGAGACATGAGTTGGAGAGTAAAGGATTTTGTATAAGTAGGGCTAAGACAGAATATATAGAGTGCACCTTTGATGGAAGCAATGGTGAAGGAATCGAGGTGAAGATTGGTGGTCACGAAACAAGATTGTATCCAACAAATATAGCAAACCCTGTAGCGTATCTTCTATTTTCACGAGAACTTGTGTACTATGTGATATCATAAGAAGACACATCAATGTGACCACTGACCATGTCATGCATAAAGAGTCTTTTACTATGAGAGTTTTTTAGTTATATGAAAACAAAGACATCATGATTGCGACTATATTGATGATGCTTCATGTATTAGTTGACTTTCTTTTCAAGCACATGAAATGTTTGGTCTATTGACAATAAGATACAAGAACTCGCGAACTAAACTATTTTTTTATTCAAAAAAGGAGGAAACGCACGAATTTATACACATACCACATTCCCGAGACTTGAAGAAAATCACTTCTTTGGATGCTTTTTGGTGAATATATACGCTGGTTGATTCTTTGTAGAAATATTAGTAGTAGTATTTTCTTGTTCCACTATATCGTTGATAAAGTGGCAATCAACTTCGCTGTGCTTGATGTGCTCATGAAAGACATGGTTAAAGTTGATATAGGTGGCTAACTTCTTATTAAAGTAGATTGGAAATGAGGGAAAATCAAGTTATGGAAACCTATCAACCAATCTGGATCTAGAAATAACCTTGGCCTCAAATTTCAGCAGAAATTCGGTCGAATATCTATATCCAGTCGAAATCGAAATTCTACTGAAATGGCCGAAATGACCGAAATATGGGGGTCCTAGTACAAAAAATGATCGAAATGACCGAAATTTCGGTCGAAATTCCACTGAAATTCTATTTTGGTCGATACCGAAATGGTGACCGAAATTGATGTTTAGGGCCTTGGAAATAACACACTTCTTTTATTACATTACGTAACAAGATTGTATCCATAAAATATAGCAAACATTGTAGCATATCTTCTATTTTCATGAGAAGTAGTGTAACCCGTGATAACATAAGAAGGCACATTAATGTGACCACTGACCATGCCATGCATAAAGAGTCTTTTACTATGAGAGTTTTTTAGTTACATGAAAACAAAGACATCATGATTGCGGCTATATTGACGATGCTTCATGTATAAGTTGGCTTCATTTTCAAGCACTTGAAACATTTGATCTATTGACAATAAGATACATGAACCTGCAAACTAGTTTTTTTTATTCAAAAAAGGAGGAAACACACGAATGTATACCGGGTTCCAGATTTCATGAAATTTCGCTGAAATTTCGGTATCGACACCCTATCGAAACCGAAATTGAAATCTCGATATATACCCTTCCTTCACAAATGTAGACCGATTTTGGTTGAAATTGATGAAATTTCAAAATTGTTTCGTTTTTTCACCATTTCGAAATGAAATTGAAATCGAGATTTAAAACCTTGATGTATACACATACCACATTCCTGATCCTTGAAGAAAATCACTTCTTTGGATGCTCTTTGGTGAATATATGCTAGTTGATTCTACGTAGAATTATGAGGAGTGGTAATATTTTCTTGTTCCACTATATCTTTCATAAAGTGGCAATCAACTTTACTGTGCTTGACGTGCTCATGAAAGACATGGTTTAAGTTGACATACGTGACTAACTTCTTATTAAAGTAGATTGGAAACCATATCTTGAGGGTAAAATCAAGTTATAGTAGGATGGAAGCCTACCAACCAATCTCAAGTAGCATGTTCTACTGGATCTAGAAATAACACTCGTCTTTTTATTACATCATGTAACTAGATTGTATCCAACAAATATTGCAAACCTTGTAGTAGATCTTTTATTTTCATGAGAACCAGTGTAAACATAAGAAGACACATCAATGTGACCACTGAACATGTCATGCATAAAGAGTCTTTTACCATGAGAGTTTTTTAGTTATATGAAAACTGTTGGAGTATTCGTGTATGCGCCCATTAAGTTGTAACAGGGTAAATGGATCCTGGAGAAGATCCATTTACCCCATCCAGTGTTTAGCCCCACATCGTCCAGTAGTGGGACTTGGAGGCTCTGGGAAGGCATAGCATGCTCCAGACCTCCTGTTATAAGGAGCCCCAGACCTCCTGTACTCATTGAGAAAAAGCAATGCATAGCATGCTCCTTTGAGGGCTTCTCCCGTGGTTTCATCCCGCTCCTCACGGAGTAGGGTTCCACGTTAAATCTTGTGTTCCATGTTTATGTTTCTTGTTTATGCTCTGTATATCTATCGCTTCCACATTATTCATATTTTATACATGGTATCAGAGCAGGTTCGTTTCTCAGGGAGTTTTTTATGTTCATTATCTTCCGAGATTCGATATTTTTTGGGGTCTTCTGCAACCCTAGATTGTTTGAGAGTTTTATTTCGTGAAGATCTATGTGGCACGAGGTTCCATGGTTTTAAAAAACGCGCCTCGAGGCGCTGAGGCGTACACCTCAAGGCGGTTTCCACAAAAAAAGCGACTTGAGGCGCATGAGGCGGTCTTGGAAATAGCAACTTACGCCTCGAAGCAACGATGCGCTTCACGAGGCGTAGTTGAGGCGTACGCCTCATCTGAAAACGGGTTAAAGGCTAATACCCGCTTATTTATTTCGAAGCCCCATTCGCACGAACGAATCGCTGGAGGTTTCCTGGAACCCTAGACCTGCGCGGGCGGAAGAACAGGGTATGCAAAATTGCCTATCCCCCTTTTTTTCCCACAACATTGCACTTTGGATCTCCTCTCCCAAAGATTTCGGCTCATCCTCTTCAGCCTTTTCGTCAGATTTTGTTGTTGGCACCTTGCCGGCTCGCCGTCGCCTCTATCCTTGAGGAGTGGTGCCGCAATCCTCAACCGTTGAAGGTACTTTTTCCCTGAGCATGACATTCTTTAGAAACACCAAGCATCCTTAAATTTATTTATATTGTGTTGAGTTGATATCATAGAACTACATAGTACATACATTGAAATTCTTTATATTGTGCAAATGGATGAGGTAAAATTTGTTTGTATATTTAATAGTTAATTTCATTCTTGTCCTACTTCAGAAATGGCTCCAAGATTGAAAAAGGGACATGATGGTGGATGTGATAGATCGGATATTGCATGGAAATATTGTAAAGAGGTTGAGTTAGAGGGAGAACAAAAGAAGAAAAGGATACAAATACGTGAGTTGTAACTTTTGTAGCAAGATCATCACAGGTGGTATTGCAAGATTAAAAGAACATTTGGCGAGAAGTCACAAGAATGTTAGTGGTTGCCCAAATGTACCGCCAGAAGTGGAAAATGAAATCAAGTTGTTTCTGATGAAGAAAGAGTTGGATAAAAAAAGATCACTTGAAGAGATGCAAGAGGTTCATCGAGTGGGAGCATATGCCATGCAAGGAGGATCTGATTTTGGTGAGCATGTACCTACCGTATCAAGTGGAGCTCAACAAGTAAGAGGTCCTATGGATCTTTTTGTGGGAGGACGGGGTGCTGGAACGACAAGTGGAAGTGGTGGATGTGCAACTACTCCAGATAATGCAGCACAGATTACATTGAATGCGTCTTGGAGAAAGGAAGAAAGGAAGAGGTGTTGCCAAAGCATAGGGAGATTCTTCATAGAGAATGGGCTCCCTTTCAACGTTGCCAATAGTCCTTCATATGCGACAATGGTGCAAGACATTGGCAACTTTGGAAGGGGTTTGAAACCTCCAACTATGCATGAATTGAGAACTTGGATCTTAAGGGAAGAAGTTAGCACTATAAAGTCATCGATGGATGATGCTAAGGCATCCTGGAGAGATGTAGGTTGCAGCATTATGTCGGATTGTTGGACGGATGTTAAAAGGCGCACTTTGATTAACTTCTTAGTGAATAACCCTAAGGGCACATGGTTCTTGAAATCCATTGATGCATCTGAAGAAATCAAGAATGCCACGTTCGTGTTCAATTTGCTTGATGAGGTTGTTGAGGAGGTTGGAGAAAGCAATGTCATACAAGTCATCACTGATAATGTTACCGCTTACAAGGCAGCTGGAGAGATGTTGATGCAAAAAAGAAAGCACTTATACTGGACTCCATGTGCAGCTCATTGCATTGATCTCATACTGGAGGATATCTTGAAATTGCCCTTGCATGAGTCCGTCTTTAGAAGGGCAAAAAAGATTATCAACTACATTTACGCTCATGGTTGGGTTTTGGCAATGGTGAGGAAACATGTTGATGGAGATCTGGTTCGACCTGCTGTCACTCGCTTTGCTACAGCTTTCCTTACATTGCAGAGGCTGTTTGATGCCAAAGATCCTCTTGAGTCATTTTCACTTCAAAAACACGAAAAGCAGCTCCTATGCCACGAAAGCTCCAGGTAAAAGTGTAAAAAACATTATCATGAAAAGTAGATCATTCTGGCCTGGTGTGGCATATGTGATCCGGACGACAAAGCCATTGGTAATGGTGCTTAGAATGGTGGATTATGAAAGGTATCCACCGATGGGGTTCATTTATGAGGCCATGGCTAGGGCCAAAGAAGAAATTTCTCGAAACTTGGGTAATAATGAGGGGAAATACAAGCCAATATGGGAAATTATTGACAGGAGGTGGGACAAGCAATTACATACCCATTTACATGCAGCCGCATACTTTGTCAACCTCAATGCCAATATGACCCATCATTTTGAGATGATTATGAAGTGAAAGTTGGATGGTTATCTTGTGTAGAAAGATTGGTTGCTGACAGGGAGGAAAGGCTGAAAATTGATTTGCAAGTAAGTCTTTCATCAATGGAAGAGCTTGTCAGGTGCCATCGAGATACGAAAGAAAAGAAGCCCCGGTATTTAACTTTTGTCATATCTATATGATAAGTTCATTTCAAATTTCTCTTAACAGTAACTTTGCAATCAATTACAACGGATTGGTGGCAACTCTATAGCGATGAAACTCCTGAACTGAAGAAAATTTGCAATGCGCATTTTAAGCTTGACATGTAGTGCATCTGGATGTGAGCGTAATTGGAGCTCCTTCAATCAGGTGATTACTTACTCAAGCTAGGTATAACTTACATTCGCATGCTAAGTTTACAATAGATGTATCATGAAACATTTGATTACTCAATGATAGGTCCACACCAAAAGAAGAAATAATTTGAGACAGAAAAACTCAATGACCTGGTCATCTGCTTGTTCAACTTAAAGCTGAAGGAAAAAGAAGTGAGAAAAAAGACTTTGGAAGATCCCCTTTGCGTGAATGATGTCGATTCGGATGATGAATGGATTTCTGAACTCCAACTAACTGAAACTGAAGTTGAAGCTTTTCATGAACTTGATGGAAACATTCCTCTTGAAGATGACGCGTTAAATGAAGACATTGTAGAGAAACAAGGCGAACGAAGACGACAAAAGAAGAAGCAAAAGAACCATCATGGGAAAGGTAGCGTAACACATCTTATTTTGTTGTTGCTTATTTGATGACAATTTAAGGACAAATCTTATTTTCTATTTTACTACTTTCAAATAGGAAAAAGTGTTGTGGGTGTTAATGAAGATGAATTCCAAGAAAGTGAGGGACATACTGATGAAGAAGATAATGAGGATGTTATCGTGCAGTATAATGACGACTCACTGGAGGACCCAATAAGCAACACTGATGACGAAGATGATGGGCAAGATGATATTGAGGCGGAAATTGCTCCTGACGAGCGACAATATTTAGCTAGATAGTATATATTAATACTTTCAGACTTTCAGTCATTTTGGATTTGAAACTTGTCTCATTTTTATTTTCATATGCTGGACTCTAGAAACTATCTTTTTTCGTTAATCAATATTGTATCTTTAATGCCAGTGACTTTAATGCAATCTTATTTCTAGTATTTTAATACAAAGTTCTATATTTGTATAGTTTTTAACCTACAAACTGAGGCTTACGCCTCGACCGCCTCGAGGCTTACGCCTCGCCTCATTCACAGGAAACCGCCTCGATCTGCCTCACGTTTTTAAAACCATGCGAGGTTCTTTGAATGGCCAACACCTCTTCCAGGCGGGGATTGATTTTCAAAACCATAATTCTTTTTGCTGCGGCGACGTTCGATTCTGCAGCGGGCTGCATACCTCCCAGCCTCTAGGCAGAGGCCTTAGGCATCAGAGCGGTTTTCTAACATCGGCACGAGATCCAGAGGGCGGCGCAGCATCAGGGCGATACCCAACCCTTCCAAGCGGAGATCTCCATAAAACCCTAGAGGCAGCACACGCCCTAGCGCGAGTCCTGGCCGCAAGAAGCAAAGTCCCACCGTGTCTTGCCGCAGGACCACCTTCCTCGCCAACTTGCGCCTCTCCTTCTGCGCGTACAGGCGTGACCATCCTCCAGATACGGCAAGCCCGAAGCCGCAGGCGGCGCCGCTCTCTCTTGGCACGATTCCAGGCGGAGCAATCCTCGTCGCACCACCAGACTGGTGCCGCTATCTCACCGCACCACCAACCAGGCGGTACCTCGCATGTCCACCACCCTCCGCTCCGCGCACATGCGGCGCGTCTCCATATTGGCGGCGACGACGCTCTATCTCAGGCGCTAGAGCGCCTCCACGAGTAAAGAACCCCCATCGGGGGAGGGGTGTGCGACGCTCCATCGATAGGAAGGTTCCCACGTTGGGAACCCTAGACAGGAGTAGTGGGCCCCATAAAAAAGGGATGACCTATATGCTGGTGGCAATTTAAAGAGAGAGAGAGAGGGTGGCCCAATTAGGCCGTATATCCCTGAACAAAAAAAAGGAAGGTAGGGTGCGCATGGTTTGACAGCTCGAGAGTTAGAAGAAAAAGAAAAAAAAACGAGCTGTGTTTTTTTAAAAGGAGGCCGAGGTTTGTTTTAAAAAAAAAGAAGAGAGAGAGAGAGAAAAAGGTGTGTATAAAAAAAGCCGTACGCACAGTTTTGCGAAAAAATGCAGAGGAAAGCCGTAGAAAAAAAGGGGTTGACGGCTTAAAAAATGAGAAAAAAGAGCCGTAAAAAAATGAAACGGCCAAAATTCATGATTTGAGAAGTCGAAAAATTTGTAACGGCTTATTTTGTTTTATTTTCCCCCATTTATGTATCTCTTTGTCTTCTCCCAACTTGATCGATGTCCATGTATTCCGACAAGTATGGGAGAAAGGGGGAGTATATGTGTAGAGTCACAGGTCATGTTGCCGATTCAGATTTCCAGACCGGTCAGATTGTTCAGACTCTACAGTTGATGATCAGACTCGACGTCAGATGTTTCTGAGTCTCCAGTTTCAGACACGCACGAGTGTGCGGTCATTTTCAGATGAGCATATGTTGCCATCATTTGTTCGAGTTCCCCATCATTCTTGTGGTTTTGTCGGCCAGAGTTTTCATATGAGCCATAGGGACTCCATAGCAGAGGATCATTTCCTATGCCATGTTGGCAAGGATTTTCATATGGTATCATAGGTACACCGGAGCAGTGCACCATTCTCTGAGTCAGATGGGAGAGACCCAGTTCTCCGACGAGGAGACTATTTTCAGACTCCATTCTCCAGCGACCGTGGACTCCAACCAGGATTGCACAGCCACGTCCTTTTCAGTTCGGCCCTTTTCAGAGATGGAGCAGTTGTCCACATGTTGTGGCGGGCCAGAGTACTCCGACGAGGAGACTCATTTCCAGTTGTAGTGACTCTGACAGGCGCAGTTCAGAGCACATGCTCTCCGACGAGGAGATTCAGCAGACTGACACTCCAGCCCGTTCGTCCTCCTCACCTGCACGGCATGAGAAGCAACGTCCTCGACTGCAGCAGTGTGCGCGTTGGGTTGATATTGTCCGTAGTGTCCTGTAGCGTTGAGTTGAGTTTCTTTCTGGTTGTCCAAGCTGAGCATTGCATGCTCCAGCTTGAGGGGGAGTGTTGGAGTATTCGTGTATGCGCCCATTAAGTTGTAACAGGGTAAATGGATCCTGGAGAAGATCCATTTACCCCATCCAGTGTTTAGTCCCACATCGTCCAGTGGTGGGACTTGGAGGCTCTGGGAAGGCTATATAAGGAGCCCCGACCTCCTGTACTCATTGAGAAAAAGCAATGCATAGCATGCCCCTTTGAGGGCTTCTCCCATGGTTTCATCCCGCTCCTCACGGAGTAGGGTTCCACGTTAAATCTTGTGTTCCATGTTTATGTTTCTTGTTTATGCTCTGTATATCTATCGCTTCCGCATTATTCATATTTTATAACAAAAACAAAGACATCATGATTGCGACTATATTGATGATGCTTCATGTATGAGCTGGCTTTATTTTCAAGCACATGAAATGTTTGGTCTATTGACAATAAGATACAAGAATTTGCGAACTGGACTATTTTTTATTCAAAAAATGAGGAAACATCACATTCTTCACATAGAAACGCTCCGATATAAAGATAACCCCATTAGGTAACAACTAAATTATGATTGTTACCTTGGAACAAGCTGGATCGTTTCTCTTTTCTTTGGATGCTCACACCTTAGCAACCAATAAAAGATATTGATGCATGTTGGGATCTTCAGATCCTAGATCAATTTGTAGCATTTGACCAGTTTTTCAGACCTAGGACTTGGCTGGGTATCAATAGCCCTATAAGCTCTTGTACAATGAAATTCCATCTCTCTAGATCCAATGATCTCTGTCATCCGAGGGTCCATCTAGCCAGCTAATTGCCTCCAAGAGAAGCATTGATTCCTACATGCGTTACTCAAAGAAATATGACTGAGAGGTTGGCAGCCATGAAGCATCCACCCAAGTCTCAAAAATCAAAGCATCACAATTTGCTGCAAGTGCAAATAGGCGAGGGATACAATTTGCTAACATCCTTCCATCTGACTAATCGTCGCTCTAGAAAGCAAAGGAGCAACCGTCGTCGAGGACACGAAAATAAGAAAATGTAGCTGTGGCATGACGATATAGATCCTTTTCCATAATGAGGACAACAAAATCGTGGACGAAAACTAAGAGATTGTTTGGCATGAATGCCACATATGTCATTAGTTTGCAACACATGTCCTCATTATCACCCAATATTCTTGCAATCCACTTCGGAAGTAAGGTTCTATTCGTGTTCTCTAAATGAGGGATTCCAAGGCCACCTACTTTCTTTGGGAGAGTTGAAATATCCCAATCAACCGGGTGAATCCCATACCATTCTGCCCATTTCTACCCTAGAAAGATAACCGTATAATTGCCTCTATACGATGACGCATTCGGATTGGTAGCAATCTCGATGACATGGAGAAAACATGAATTACCATCCGCATTAGCCTATTGTGTCTTCTCAAAGACATCATCCTCTGTAGGTGTGGCATGTCTTTATTGTTCAACATGAATATATGATGGTTTACTATTGTTGAGAAGCACTCTACCCACAAACCCTGGGGGTAGATTAGTCAAGTTGAGAAGCACTCTACCCACAAACCCTTATGGGTAGATTAGTCATGTTGTATACCAATTGTATTGTAACTGTAGGCCTCTCTATCTATATAAAGATCCCTAGAGATTCCCTTTTTCAATAAGAAAAAGAGTTATCCCTCTCAACTTGGTATCAGACGCTCCCCTCTCGCCCGCCGCCGCGATCCACCCCCCCGCTCGCTGCCGATCTCTGTTCGCCGACCCTCGCCTCCGCCCTCCATCCAACCTGCAGATCTCCCCCGCCTGTCCCGCGGCGGGCCTCCTATTGTCGCCGCCATCGACCCCCTGTGGCTCGTAACCCGCAAAACCCCGTCATATTGCCGCCACCCTCCCGTAACCCGCATATCCTACCCGCTGAGCGTCCCGATCCCCGAACCAGCCCCGTGTCTCGAGCATCTCGCCCTTGCGCCATGTCTCACAGCATCTCGCCCGCGCCTTTCGCCCCCCTCCGTCCACGCCCCTCTGAGCATCCCCCTCTGTCCACACTCCCCACCTGCGGAACCGCTTTCCCCCCTGCGGTTCCCCCCTCCTATACCTGCCGCCTTTCGCCCCCTCTGTCCCCACGTCCTGCCTGCGGAAACCTTTCGCCCCCTGCGACCTCCCCCCCCTCCTCCACGCGACAGACCTGCGGAGCCCCATCCTCCCCTGTGGCTCCCCCTTCCACGTGCCAGCCACCCCTCCTGGCTCCCGACTCCAGGTAGCAGAGCACCCCCCAGCTCTCGCGAGTCCCGTCTCCACCAACCCCTCGACACCGACTCCAGCAGAGCTTTCTTGCGGCTCCTGTCTCCTCCAGTCCCTTCCCTGGCGTTCACACATGCTGACATTCAACCTCCATGTGACATGATTCAGGGATGCCCTATTTTCCTTGTCTTATTTTTAACATAAAAGGTCTGATTTCTTCTGATAAAATGTCACAATCAGATGTGACATCACCGGGATATGATGAAGGGAGCACCCGACTACCCTCATTTGGGTCGATCCCTAAATTGGATGACACCAACTACCCCAAGTGATCCCGCATGTTCCTCATGATCGTACGTGTATACGACAAGGAACACATTCTCTTGAAGTCAGAACCTGCTGACAAGACAGACAAAAATGTAGCTTGGGAGAAAGACGATGGAATGGTCAGTGTCATTGACCAGATTGCTGATGAACTCATTTATTATAAATCTGCCCATGATATGTGGACCTCTTTTCACACCACATATGGTCAGGATAAGAATTCAACCAGGATGTATCAGATGTACTTTAACATGCTCAACATGAAGCAAGCAGGACACTCACTACCTGAGTATTTTTCTCTCTTGAAATCTCTTTTTGAGCGATATAATGCTTGTATTCCAGGCTGCACATGTCCGACTCAGAAACAACATGCCCAGCAGATGTCAGTCCTTTTATTTCTTGCCGGACTCGATTATGGTTATTTTGCTGCTCGCGATCAAATGATCACATAGGCAACTCTCCCTACCATTGAAGAAGCCTACAGTACCCTGAGTCGCCTTGCTATTCCTCCTACAAGTGCTAACGGCACTGATCAGGGGCAAATTTTTGCTCTCGCTGCCCCATCTGGACGAGGAAGTCGTGGCACTTTCAGGAGCCGTGGTCGAGGACGCTTCACTCTAGGACGAGGTCGTAACACAATCCTGTGCTCTTACTGTCATAAATTTGATCACACATAAGCTGTATGCTACAACAAGCAGAGGTACCCTACTCCTAGTGCTCGAATGGCCAATGAAGGAGATAGTCTTGCAGTGGAGGTCCCTAGACGGGACTTCGATGATCTGATGCAGCATCTGAACAAGTTACAATCGAACGAGTCTTCTACCTCATATCAGGACAATACTACAGATACTGCAGAAATGGCACGATCAGGTATCTTTGTCGCGTATGCCAATAGAATTACAAAATCAGAATGGTTGATTGATACATGTGCTTCCACTCATCTGTGTGGCAAACGAACTCACATATAACATATGCGTAATGTCTCTTCTTGACGAACTGTACAAGTTGTTGATGGACGATTTTCCCCAATAAAAGGAAAAGACGATGCCCATCTAACTCCTAATATCAGACTCAACAATGGTTTATTTGTTCCGGATTTTCCCATCTCTCCTTTTAGTTTGCAAAGAACTCAACTGTCGAGCAATATTTGACGCTATATCTTCTGTGTTTCAAGACATACTAATTGGGAGGACGATTGGTGTGAGCCGTGAAGAAGGGGGAGTATATCACCTTGTCAAGTCCTCTGACACTACAACTTACTCTGGGACCACTTTCTCAGCATCCTCTGGTGCTCTTTGGCACCAACGTCTGGGTCATCCTTCCGTTCACAAGCTTCGATGAGTTCTTCCCCAGCTCCCTCCCACTATCAACTTAGAGTGTGAGGCCTGCCAACTGGAGAAACATCACCAGAGTTCCTTTCCTTCGTCGGTTACTATTCATTCTAGTAGTTTATTTGAACTTGTTCATCTTGACATATGGGGACCCAATCGTTATCTTGATCGACTGGGGAATAGACATTATTTAGTTATCATAGATGATTTTTCTCGTGTGTCTTGGTCTTTCTTAGTGAAAAATAAGTGATGTCTTTCAAATCATTGTTCATTTCATACATGAAATAAAGAATCAGTTCGGTACCACCATAAAAATCCTTAGATCTGACAATGCTAAGGAGTTGGTCTCACATGACATGCAATCATTCTTAGCGTCTCAAGGCATTTTGCATTAAACCACATGTGCTCATACATCCCAGCAGAATGGAGTGGCGGAGCGTAAACATAGACATATTCTTGGTATCGCTCGCACAATACTCATTGATTATTGTTATAAAATATGAAGAATGCGGAAGCGTAAACATGGAATAAGGATAAAGAACAAGAACACAGGATTTTAACGTGGAACCCTACTCCGTGAGGAGCGGGATGAAACCACGGGAGAAGCCCTCAAAGGGGCGTGTTTTTCTATTGCTTTTCTCAATGAGTACAGGAGGTCTGGGGCTCCTTATATAGCCTTCCCAGAGCCTCCCAGTTCCACCGTTAGTCCATGTGGGACTAAACACATGATGGGGTAAATGGATCTTCTCCAGGATCCATTTACCTTGCTACAACTCAATAGGTGCACAGCAAATACTCCAACACTCTCCCTCAAGCTGGAGCATGCAATGCTCAGCTTGGACAAACAAACAGAAAGAAACTCAACTCACGCTACAGGACACTACGGACAATATCAACCCAACGCGCACATGCTGCAGTCGAGGACGTTGCTTCTCATACCGTGCAGGTGAGGAGGACGAACGGGTTGGAGTGTGAGTCAACTGAAGACTCGGAATCTGACCATCGAGTCTGAAACTGCACCTGAAGTCTCATCGTCGGAGAACCGGGTCTCTCCCATCTGGCTCAGAGAATGGTGCACTGCTCTGGTGTACCTATGATACCACATGAAAACCCTTGCCAACATATGGCATAGGGAATGGTCCTCTGCTCTGGAGTCCCTATGGCTCACATGAAAACTCTGGCCGACAAAACAAGAATAATGATGGGGACCTCGAACTGATGATGGCAACATATGCTCATCTGACAATGACCGTACACTCACGCGTGTCTGAAACCGGAGACTCGGAAACTTCTAACGTCGAGTCTGAACAACTGAATCTGTAGAGTCTGAACAATGTGCACTGGCCTGGAATATGAAGATCTGACATCTGGAGCATCTGAATAAACCTGTGACTCTACATATACTCCCCCTTTCTCCCATACTTGTCGGAAGACATGCACATCGATAAAGTTGGGAGAAGACAAAATAAATAGGGGGTAAACAACAAGGACATGAAACTTGCGGCTTTGTCGTTTTTTTAATAAGCCGTCATTTTTTTTGAAACATTTTTTTAAGCCGTTTCAATTTTTTTTACGGCTTTTCATTTCATTCATTTTTTTTGAAATTACATACGGCTCTTCTTTGTATGCGACTCTTTCAATTTCAATTTCAATTTTTTTTATGTGTACGGCTTTTTCTGTGTACGCGCCTTTTTTTTTAAACATAATTTTTTTAACGAATGGAGCCCTCATGGGCTTAAAACATTGCATCCCTCTCTCCTTTTCTTTTCTTTTTCCTTTTTTTTCTCTCTTTTTTTTAAACAAACCAGTCCCCTGGGCTCTTCAAACAAATAACCCAAAACACATTTTTTTTATAAAGAGGGTGGCTCCGCCTTAGGGTTCCCACGGGGAAAAACCCCTCGACCCGCCGCCTCTGGGAGGGAGGGGGGTATCTGCGATAGGGGAAGCTCGATCTGGAGCTTCGCCGAGGAAGGGGAGACGGCGCGAGGAGCTGGCGCGTCGCCTGGGATGGAGAAGGGCCGCAGCGGAGGTGCGCCTGGAGCGCGCGATGCGCCTCGAGCGCGCGAGGAGGAAGATCGGATTGGGGCTCGCTGCCCCGCCTGGAGATGCGAAAGAAGAGGGCGACGCCTGGGCTTGGACCTGGGATTCAACGCCGCCTGCGCTGCATGATGGGGCCGAAGGAAGGCGCACGGTTGAGGAGGAGGCGCCTGGGCGGCGTCGCCCCCGACCGGGCTTTGCGAGTTGTCAGGAGATGCTCTGGGAAGGAGATGCAGACGCCGCCTGCGACTTCTCTGGAGGGTGCACACTCCATCGATGGTGTTGACGCACGCACAGAGATAAGGGGCTGCCACTAGAGATATGCTTCGTGCCATAGTTTTTCTCACGATGCTACTGGAGATGCCTCTGGAATCGGAGAAGATGCAGCCCACATGCACTGCCTGTGCCACTACAGCCGCTGAAAACAGTACTTGGTGTCGATCTTGATGTGCAGAACTAGGGTTTCATTGGAAGCCCTAGATTCTTGATGAAAACGCATAGAACCGAACATTCCAACATAAAAAATCTCGAACATGAATAGATCTCCGTCGATCTGAATGAAGACGGAGATTTCCAGAACCGAACAACAGATCTTCAACTTTAAAAAACAACGAATCTCGAACATAAAAAATCTGAAATCCTCGTGAATCGATCCGCTCTGATACCATGTTATAAAATATGAAGAATGCGGAAGCGTAAACATGGAATAAGGATAAAGAACAAGAACACGTGATTTTAACGTGGAACCCTACTCCGTGAGGAGCGGGATGAAACCACGGGAGAAGCCCTCAAAGGGGCGTGTTTTTCTATTGCTTTTCTCAATGAGTACAGGAGGTCTGGGGCTCCTTATATAGCCTTCCCAGAGCCTCCAAGTCCCACCGTTGGTCCATGTGGGACTAAACACATGATGGGGTAAATGGATCTTCTCCAGGATCCATTTACCCTGCTACAACTCAATAGGTGCACTACCAAATACTCCAACAATTATCATGTGCCATCTACATATTGGGGTGATGCTGTACTAATTGCCATATATCTTATTAACCACATGCCTTCTACTCCTATTGACGAGCAGATACTTATGAAGTTCTTTTCCCAGGAAAAACCATATTTCATGTCCCTCCAAAAGTCTTTGGTTGCGTCGCCTTCGTTCATCTTCTTGATCCTGGTAGGGATAAACTATCAGCCAGAGCAGTCAAATGTATTTTCCTAGGATATGCTCGAAATCAGAAAGGTTATAGGTGCTATGACCCACGTTCCAAGAGACACTACATAAGTGCTGATGTTACTTTCTTTGAATCTCTCCCTTACTACTCCCGATCTGGCACACATGTATCACCTCCCCCCGTTACCACTTCTCCTCTTCCTATTCCTCTTCCGCAGGTTGATTACACTCCTGCGTATGCACCATCTCCTCAGGTATGTCCCTCTACTGGGTTATTACAAACTGAAGACACAGATGTAGATACAGGTATCTCCGCCAACCCAAGGGAAGCTCCAAGTGACATACCTATCGCTCTTCAGAAGGGGACCATACAATGTCCATCGCGATACAATACGAAGCATCCAATCTCTGCTGTTGTAACCTTCTCTGGACTCGGCCCTACGTACATACAGTTTGCTCAAGCCATCTCGAGTACCATTATTTCTCGTAATCATATAGAGGCCATTCGGGACTCGAAATGGCGCCTAGCAATGGAAGAAGAGATGTCTGCCTTGATCTCTCGGAACACATGGACACTTGTAGATCCACCAGGTGATAATAAAATTGTTGGCTCCAAATCGGTCTTCACGGTGAAGTACACTCCAGATGGATCTATTTCTCGCTACAAAGCCCGACTTGTGGCAAACTTATGGTGTTGATTTCTTTGATAGCTTCTCGCCAGTTGCTCGTCTATCCATCATAAGAATCCTCATGGCAGTAGCAGTGATTGACCCTTGCATCAACTAGATGTGAAAAACACGTTCCTTTATGGGGACCTCCAAGAAATTGTGTATATGCAACAACCACCCGAGTTTGAGATTCAAGGGGAGTGTCAGAAAGTTTGTTTGTTACGTAAGGCCATATATGGTCTCAAACAAAGTCCTCGTGCATGGTTTCAAAAATTGTCAAAAGCATTAGAGAATCTGGGCCTCATCCGATCTTCAGCAGATCATTCCTTTACGGAAGAATGGAAAAGGAACTGTGACTATGTTGGTATATGTGGATGACATTATCCTCACAGGAGATGACCGTGATGGTATTATAGAAGTGAAGAAACAATTGGCAGAACAATTTGTGATCAAGGATTTGGGACCTCTAAGATATTTCTTAGGGATTAAAATAGCAAGATGCAAGAGAGGAATTGTTACGTCTCAACGAAAGTACGCTGCCGACCTCCTTCAAAAAACATGGATGCTAGGATCCAAGCCAGCTCAGATACCCATGGATCCTAAGGGACACATCTACAAGGGAGGCAATGTTGAGGATAGTGGTCGATACATATGTCTAGTGGGTAAGCTACTATATCTTACCATCACCCGACCAGATATCTCTCTTGATGTCTGAAAACTTACCCAGTTCATGGACTCACCTACCTCAACCCACTATGATGCATGCATGATGGTCTTAAGGTACATCAAATCATCTCCAGGGAGAGGACTCCTATTCACCAAAGGCAACAACTTTGACCTCATGGCATATTCAGACGCAGACTATGGAGGAAGCCTAATTAATAGAAAGTCTACTACAGGGTTCTGCACTTATCTTGCAGGAAATTTAATCACGTGGAGAAGCAAGAAACAAGCTGTGGTCTCTCGCTCGAGTGCTGAAAGTGAATACCGAGGCATGGCTCAAGATGCAACAGAACTTGTCTGGGTCCGATCTATACTTACCGATCTTCATATCACTCCTGGAAAGATCATGGAACTTAGATGCGACAACCAAGCAACAATGCACATAGCCAACAATCCTATGTTCCACGAACGCACCAAACATGTGGAAATTGATTGCCACTATACTAGAGATTTGATACAGAAAGGGCTACTTCGTACTCAGAGCGTACCTTCCTCGGATCAAACGGCAGATATATTCACCAAGCCGCTTGCACGCATACAATTTGAAAAATGTTGTAACAAGCTGAGCATGATTGATATATATGCTCCAGCTTGAAGGGGAGTGTTGAGAAACACTCTACCCACAAACCCTAGGGGTAGATTAGTCATGTTGGGAAGCACACTACCCACAAACCCTAGGGGTAGATTAGTCATGTTGTATACCAATTGTATTGTAACCCTAGGCCTCTCTAACTATATAAAGAGCCCCAGGGATTCCCTTTCTCAATAAGAAAAAGAGTTATCCCTCTCAACTATTACCAAACAAGATAGCTTCCATGTCGAGAAAATATTTTCGTTAGGAGCAGAAGCCCTATTGACATTGAAAAGTACTTATTGTAGATGGTCAAGGTCTCTAGCGACGAAGACCTTCTGTAAGAAACTCTTAGGGTGCATTCTCTTAGGGTGTTTGGGGGCGGTTAACCCCTATTTTGGGGTTCCCCCCAAACCCCCAGGCTTTGGTGTCGATTTTCCCTCAAAGCCCTCATCTTCACCCCTCTTGTGGGCCCACCAAAAAATTACACTCTCTCTTATTCATTATGTTAAACAACTCATTTATGTTTCATCCATTCCAACAAAAAATAATATATTATACCACCTTATCATCTTAAACTTATAAAATACTCAACTTCTACTCACTTTTCCAAACTTCAATACAGTCATATCACAGCAAACCCTCTAAGCAAACACCGAAACACAAAAAAGGATACCCACTGGATAACCTACTTTTCCGGAGAGTTACCCATCACCGGAGAGTTCTCTACAACAAACCCTCCAACCAAATGCACTCCTAGGAGCCGTTCGGGTAGTGGGGGGTTACCCCCCTTAACTCACCACTCTCTCTAATGTGGGTCCCACATTTTTTCTTTTTAATACATTAAATAAATCAATTCTCTTTCATCCACTCAATCTAAAAATAATATATTATACCATCATATCATATAAAAATTATAAACTACTCAACTTCTACTCACTTTTCCAAACTTCAATACAAGCACGTCAAAATAACTACTCACTTTTTCGAACTTCAATACAATCATATCACAACAAACCCACAACAAACCCACCCCAGTTTATCCCTCTATCCAAACACCAAAACACCAAAACGGGTTACCCTCTACCGGTTTAACCCACCCTAACCCGCGTACCAAACGCACCGTTAGTCTCTTGTATTGTATCCCTGCAATGTCATCACCGGTGCTGACATTAGAATGAAAACACCTCTTCATCATTGTCTGATAAATATAGAGTGATCGTGCCAATGGTGGTGATCTCACTAGTAAGATTATCAATATTTAGATCATAGATAATATTGTGTAGTTTGCAAACATACTCCCTCTTGATTGCGCTGTTATATAGGCCCCTTCCTCAAGTTCTCCATATAAAATATTATAAGATCAAGCTGATAGACAGGTCAACCTTTGCTGGTAACAATGGATAAATGGGAAGGATGGTTCCCATTCCGGCCATTGCGGAAAAGAGTCTCCAAATAGTCAACCCCATAGATCTGGGTAAAATCTTTGACTAATAATCTTGCCTTTAGACATGCAAGAGATACATTTTATTATCTAAACTTTCTTCGCATTTATCAGAACTTGTTTCTTTACTTGCATTAAACATATTGAAGCTGGTAATGCACTCGAATTCATGCAAAATGACCTTATATGTTTTTTTGCTACTCGTGAGCCTTACACCAGAGTTCCTTTTTGTATACCCCGCAACAAAAGAAGATGTGAATGGGAATATTAGACATTATTAAGATGTTGCTCCTACTATCCTCACTTAGATCAAGGTTTCAAAAAATTTGGGATGAAATGAATGATTGATCAATTAATTTCCTTCTTATGTATTCAAAGAATCACTCGCTTATCCTGGTTTTATCTCGATCACGAGTCTTTTCCTTCATTCTTGCATTGCACCTTCTTTATCCACCGTTTTCATACTCCTTTCTCCTTACATATATTTGGTTGCATCTACCTTTTTTTTGACTCCATGGTTGCATCTACCTTTGTCTACCATCTTTAAACTCCTGATAAGTCATCTCCTTTTGCAAGCAAATGTGCCTTCTAAGACCTATTCTATATTAGGAAAAGGATATCAATTTTATAATCAAGTGATCGTTAATACAATAAAACTATACCTTTGCAGATTTCACCTTTTTCAAGTAGACTAGTTTCTTTAGTAGGGCTGTTAATGACGTCTCTTTGGTCTCCTCTCCATGTCCATTACATGATTCATTGAAAGGTGTCTGAGTTACCCTCTTTACATGTTGCCCCTTTCTCTCATTATAGCACTATCGATTATGTTGCTAATAATAATAGATTTTTTTACTAATGCTTTGGTGGATATTCCTATTCAAAAGATTACCATTTAGCCCTGCAACACACATGATGGTAGTGGGCCATGTATGATGAAGTAAGGGCTCTTGTCTCAAGAGGATTGTTGGTTGTTACTCCCTTGCCCCTAAGTGCTTCTCTCGTTGCACGACATTAGGTTTTTACAACCGAGCATACCTCTGATGGATCTCTTGCTAACTCCCTGTTTCCTCTGCTCCTTTTGCATGAAGACTATGTTTGGCTTTGTGCTGGTTGTGTGTGGAGCGGTGTTGATCTTGGGTTAGGGGAGAGTCTTCAAAGGAGGTGTCGTTGATGGCCTTGCCTTTGGGATAGCAGCTTGCTGCTGATCTTGAGCATCTAAGTCAAAGAAGAGATACAAAAAAATGTTCTAGGACCATTGCTCTGACAATACATAGGAAGGAATAGATGGATATATTTTTCCTTGATTCTTTGTTACTCTATTTATAAGTATAGAGAGGTCAAACTAATAATATATAAACACGTGTTGAAGTCAAAGTGGAATAATAAAGTTATTAGAATATCTCATAGAATATCACAAGGATATTTAGGAATTCCATAAGATATTATAAGGATTTTGGAGATCACTGGGACATGCTTTCCCTCCCCTTTCTTTGATACTGTTTTGTTGTTGCAATGATAGCTTTTACCTTGATATCATGGCAGCTCCATTGACACTGTATATGTTAGATTAAGCACACCCACGTCAATTGGACTTATCGGACTTCTCTACTAACTTAGAATTAGACAATTGGTTTTTGAACTTTTCTTCTTGAAACAAATGTGTTCACTTACTCCACAAGGATCCACTGCATCATTCACATCAAATGAGAAATCATGGAAGTTGTATACTCTACATCAAGGTGTCTATCTACTCAATCGAGTCAAGCTCGAAATGGATTCTACCATTTAGGCTTGAGCTCTAATTGATCAAGCTCGAGCCGACCTGTAGAGAAGTTTGACAAATGATCATGTGCATCTGGTTTTTCTTTCTTTAGTGTAAAAAAATAAGCATAACACACATTTTCATATTCATTCATATGTTTATAAAAGCTGCTGAATATATTGTATACGAACATACTTGATTTGTTATCTTAATGAGCTATCAAACTTTATTAAAAGCTGGTGAATATATTGTGTATGAACATACTTGATTATTACCTTAATGAGCTATCAAAATATGTTATCGAGTTGGATAGCGCCTGCCTCCAGCTTGACTAAACAAGGGGTGTGAGCTTGAAGTCTAACTTGAGATCGATTTCGTTGCTCATTGAGCTGATATTGCAATCCAGTTAGCAAATTGAGCTTGAGCCAATCCCATTGAGCTTGAGGTTTTCTGACCCCCTATTCCACACACATCTCTATGTTTTCATTGCTGAAATGACTTCGTTAAAACTTTATATGTAGCTTAGGTGCTGACCCTAATTATGGCCTCAAATTTCAACGAAATCCGGTCGAATTTCTGTCGAATATCGATATCCAGTCGAAATCGAAATTCGATCAAAATGACCGAAATGACCGAAATATGGGGGTCCTAATACAAAAAATGACT
This sequence comes from Ottelia alismoides, assembly GCA_037367405.1. NCBI lineage: Eukaryota > Viridiplantae > Streptophyta > Magnoliopsida > Alismatales > Hydrocharitaceae > Ottelia > Ottelia alismoides. The sequence goes on from JAZKJV010000832.1 coordinate 1,004,688, forward strand.
GAAATGATCGAAATTCCGATCGAAATTCCACCAAAATTCCACCGAAATTCTGTTTTGGTCGATACCGAAATGCTGTCGAAACCGACATTTAGGGCTCCCTAATTCCAAAAGGTGCTGACTCCTATCCTTTATATGTAACTAAGGAAAGTTTTCTGTCTTCTACTATTTTTTGTTATGAAACAATATCATGAAAAAGGGTTGAAGAATAAAAAATAGAGTTGCTTAACATCTTGATTAAGGTTTAATATTTGATGTATTTTTATTTAGCTTATGTTTACTTTCATGTTTATCTTTGTATTTCTAGCAGATTCTCTGGACTAAAACTTCTCCAATATTTCTTGGATGCTTCACTTTGTTATTTTTTAATCTCTCATGGACCCCGCTGCATTTATATTGTTTTGGAGAGGAGTGTGAAAGATTGCCTTTTCTAAGCAATGAAATTGGGGATTGGCAGGATCTCCTTCTTGTGGTTTAACAATTTAACGAAAATGGAGAATGGCAGTTGGACCCATTGTTTACATCGTCCCTTTATATTCGAGAGTTTGATGAATTTCTAAATCTTCTGAGTTTATTGGAGGATGTTGGCTCTTGTGGATACCACCCAGTGGGAGTGGATGGAGGAACTTTCTGTTGCCCATATTTGATGTCTCTTTTCGACTGACTCCTATACCCGTTGAAACATTGAAGGTCAAAAACCTTGGTGTCTGTCAGGATGATTGAGATTGGTAACTGAGGTTCATTGAAATAGATGCGTGAAGGCAGGTCAAAATCTTGGTGTCTGTCGGGGTGATTGAGATTGGTAACTGAGGTTTATAAAAACAGATGGGTGAAGGCACATGTATGTGTTTCTGATTTCAAAGGCATATACCACCTCTTCCATTATGTGTGAATTTTGCTGCAAGTTTGGGGGGAGATTGTTATTCCTAAATCATCCAGGCAAGGGACATTCCCATCAATATGCTGCAAAGAGAGCTCAACTATTGTGGTCATTTGGGTTCTTTGGACGTACAAGACAGCTTTAATAAAATGTGGATTTTTTGAGATCATAGGTGTCTATTTACGACAACCTTAGAGTATGTATGTAAGCTCCCGATGCTAGCTCACCTTGACACACTACTACTCCAAAGCATATAAAAAACAATGATCACGTAAGCTCAGCTACTTTACTCGCATCAATTCCCATTATACCGACTATTAATATGTGAATCCATAATGAATTGTACAATCTTGTATTCCGCATATACACCATGAGTTAATTATTTTGAACATGTGTATATTGCACATTGTTAGAAATATGAAATGCAGATCTTAATCAGAGAAAAAGAATAAAGATGTAGAACATCATGATTTTTTCGTGGAACCCTACTCCTTAAGGAGCAGGACGAAATCACAGGATAAGGCCTCACAGGGCCGTATGTTGCATTCAACTTTCTCATCTGATACATGAGGTTTGGGGCTTCTTATATAGCCTCCACAGACCCTCTGAGTTCTGCAACTGGTAGATGTGGGACTAAACACTGGATGTGGTAATTAGATCCTTGGAAGATCCAATTACCCACCTACCACTTAAGTGACACATGCTCCAACACTCCCCTCCCAATTTGGAGCATGTAATGCTCAACTTGGTCAAATAGAAAGAAATCTCAAACTCATAATACTAGACACTACATACAATATAAACTCAACACAAACACAATTATCGGTTGCTGTCGATGATGTTGCTTCTCATGCCGTGCAGGTGAGGAGGAACAAACATGCTGGAGTGTGAGTCGAACTGGTCTCCTCGTCGGAGAACATGTGCTCTGAATTGCGCCTGTCAGAATCACTGAAACTGAAAAGAGTCCCCTTGTTGAAGTACTCTGGCCCGCCACATATAGAAGACTGAATGATGTGGACAACTGCTCCATCTCTGAAGGACCGAATTGAAAAATCATGGAAACATCTTCATTTTAGTCCACTGTCGCTGGAGAATGGAGTATGAAAAGTCTCCTCATTGAAGTCCACGGTCGCTGGAGAATGGAGTCTGAAAAGTCTTCTCATCGGAGAACTGAGTCTATCCCATACTGGCTCAGAGAGTGTGATCTCTACTTTGGAGTCCCTATAAAGCCACATGAAAACCCTAGCCCCACATGGCATAGAGAATGTGATCTCTATTCTGGAGTCCCTATGGATCACATGAAAACTCTGAGATCAAAAAACAAAGATCGAGACCACACAAATGATGGCAAACACGTGCACATCGAATTGAAGACTCGGAATCTGATCGTCGAGTCTGAAATTTGATTGTAGAGTCTGACAATCTGAAGTGTCACCTAGACTGGAAAATCTGAATATCAGCATGAGTCATAGAACTCTACATAGTACCCCCTTTCTCCCAGACTGGTCGGAAAACAATGATATCAATCAAGTTGGGAGAAGACATGAAATTGGGGAAAATTAAACATCAAACACGTCGATAACATTTTTTTGGCTTTTCTTCTCAAAATTTTTTCCCAGTTCATTTTTTTCGGCTATTCCATTTTTAATGGCCATCTCTCCCTTTCTTTTCAAATAATCTGATCGTTAATTTTTCAAGCTTCTCTATTCCCTTTTGTTTTTTTCGTATGACTTTTCTTTTGTATGCATTTTTTTTTCAAAACAAACTTTTTAAAGATACTGCATCTGAGGCCCATTGGACTTCCTCCTTTTCTTCTTTTATTTCCTTCTCAACACGACCCACTTGGGCCTGGAATATGCAACAGAAACAACATATATATTTTTTAAAAAGAAAACCAGTCGGCCCACTTGGGTCCTTTTTTAGGGTTCCCACTTGGGAATGCCTCCTTCGAAAGACCCCGACCTCGACGGGGGTCTCTTCTTGCCGCCACCGCTTGCAGGAGATGAGGGGGAGGGGAGCGTCGCTGCATGAAGGGAGGGCGCGAGGGAGGAGTGCTGCCTGGAGGTTCGATGGCGCTTGCAAGCGCGCGATGATGCCTCCTTCCTTTTCTTTTTCACCGATGACGAAACCCTTTTTAGGGTTTGCGCATGATCGTGGATCATCCAACGCCTCCGCATGCACAAGACTGTAAGAATAAGAAATATATAATTAATTTGATAATTATCATCAATTTGATAATTATCATAATTATAACTTAATTCATTTACTTGTTCAATTCTTGAGCAAACTTTATTTTTATACTTGAAATTAATCTGACGTCATAACATCCAACAGCTGGGAGAAAAAGAGAACTCTGTATTCTTAACCCATTCTTATGGTCCAACTTTAATGACTACTTCAAATTGAGGGTTCGAACCATCGGTACGAATAACTCGTACGGCGTATTAGCAATCCGACGCCTTAGTCCACTCAGCCATCTCTCCATATTCAAAATTTGGAAATTATTGGTATGGCGCATGAAGCAAAAAATGATATTGCCTGGCGCCGTCACCTGATGGTACAATGGTGAGCATTCGCGAGGGAGGAGCGTGGCTCTGTCTGGAACATGTTGATTGTCAATTGCAGTGGAGAACAAGTGCAAACGGTGGTTCCACCTGCAGCATTGTCTGATCTTTGAAAATCTTGCAGCCTTGACGAACATGAATGTGCCTTGGTGCAAATTGGAGATAGATCCGATGACCGTTGATGATAAGTACACATATGCACAAAAAAAATCTTGATCGAAGATCAGAGACGTGTGTGGATTCAGAAACCCTAGTAACCGTCTTGAAAGAATGTGCGGAGTCGTCGTGCAAAAATAAGGTTTCACAAGAAACCCTAGAACGTGTTCTTGAACGAATCACAAACATGAATAAATAATCTTTAATAAATCTTCAAGAACATTGAAGAATTGATCTGCTTCTTTAATCAAATCTCGAATAATGAATAAACATGAAATTCTCGAGAATCAAACCCGCTCTGATATCATGTTAGAAATATGAAATGGGGAAGCTTAATAAAAGAAAAAGAATAAACATGTAGAACATCAGGATTTTTGCGTGGAACCATACTCCCTAAGGAGCGAGATGAAAGCACGAGAGTAGACCTCAAAGGGATGTATGTTGCATTCAACTTTCTCATCTTATACATGAGGTCTGGGGTTATATAGCCTCCACAAATCCTGCGAGTCCCACCACTGGTAGATTTGTGACTTACAACCTCCATAGATCCTCCGGGTCTCACCACCGGGAGATGTTTAACTAAACACTGGATGTGGTAATTGGATCTTGAAAAGATTTAATTACCCATCTACCACATAAGTGACACATACTACAGCACACATCAATATATAAAGGGACATACAATCATCCGCAATAAATGGGGATCATATGTCGATGTAGCACGTGATTATTATGATAGTCTAGAGTATTTATACATGCTCCCTGTGTAAACATACGACACCATGCTGCTCCAATGCATATAAACAATAGGGTAAATTACCAAAAAGGTCTCAACTGTGCCTCAATTCTCAAATTGGGTCTCGTTTTTTAAATGTAACAAATGGAATACTAAACTTTTAACATTAGGATTTAACATCGACATAAAAGGGTTGCGGGCGCTTTTGGAAGCATGTATTTGAGACAAAAAAAATCGGATCCCTCTATTACATTTCAAAGATGAAGTCCATAAGTGGTAATCTGGGGATAGGTGGCATCATTTTTTGCAATTTACCTAAGAAATAATGATCTTGGAAGTTCAGCAACTTTTCTCGCATCGATTCCCCTTGTAAAGATCATCAATATAGGCATCTGTCATGAACTATAAAACCATCTACTATTATGCAACATAAAATAATTAACGTGGACATTGGTATTGTAAACCAAAATACATATAAACGTAATAGGAAATACATGGATCACTCCAAGAACTTCTGTTTTTAATAGATAACAGAGTAATTATCTGCTATTCAGCGTCTACGTATTTTATAGCTTGCGTCATTAGTAAACCTGTTGGCGTGATATATTTTTTTTGTTAGTTTCCTATTGTCCTTTTGAAGATGTATTAGTGTTTTAAACTGCAATATATGATGTGTTGCACGTCAAATTACCTAACTGCGTCTCTTTTCTAGTTAGTTAGTGTTTATATCATCTTTATTTATTGATTTAAGAAGCATGGATGCCGTATTTTCTGATAAACTCATATTTACTCATCCATTTATTTGATATCCACCGATATATATATCCAAGAGATATCTTTTTTTAAGACTTGGCAAAATGAGACAATATGATATTTGAGGCCATGAGGGACATAGTGTTTGGTGAGGTGTTGGTTACTCACTTTAAAAGGATTTATTGAATGGATAACTGGCAGTCTTCTGCAAATTTGTATTGGTTGCTCGAAAAATAGCCATGCGAACATTTGGAAGTCTGTGGAGAGCTTCTTCTCTTTGGTTAAAACACAGAAGGGATTGTAATTTTCCTTCTGAAAACCAATATATTTTTTCTTCCAAATGTGGATTTTCCCTCTTCTTTCTCTTCATTTCTTTAAGAATAGGAGGGGGGAGAATATGCTTATTTATATGTTTGTGCCATTGCAGAGGAATCTGAGACTGATAGTGAAGAATCCGACCTTAGTGGCTCCGATGGAGATGATACATCTTGGATTTCATGGTTCTGCAGCCTCCGGGGAAATGAGTTTTTCTGTGAAGTAGATGATGAGTTTATAGAGGATGAATTTAACCTCTGTGGGTTAAGCAGCCAAGTTCCATATTATGATTACGCTCTTGATCTTATCTTAGACGTCGAGTCATCTCAAGGTAATGAATTATGTTTCTTCTTCATAAAAAGTATGATGGTATTGTCACTGTTTCGTTCCTGTTAGTTTTCACTGCGGCTTCGTGATTTTTATCGTGCTTTTCCTCTTTTAGTAATGAGTTGATTCTTTTCATGAACTTGATAGTATTGCTGCACTTTAACGTGTTGCCTAAAAATCATGATAACTTTGTTTATGAAGGCTTGACTAAAACATGAATAAAGTTAGTGTGCAAGTGCAGATTTGTTAGCTGAGCAAAAAAACTGTAGCACTTGGCTGTAGTTTGTGATGTTTTTACTACTTGAAAAGCTTCGGTTGGTTACATGATTTTCTTTATACATTTTGGAAAGTTATTTTGATTTATGCAAATACGTCCAAACACCTTCTTTTAAACTGCAAAGGACCCAAACAGCTTTGGTATGCCTTGTTGTAGATCATATTTTAGATGCTGTTATCATATATAATTTCAAGCGGTTGGTTATTGTCTCATGGAGTTTTTTTATGTTGGAGGATGACTACATGTTGTGGGCAGTCATCCAGGTTTTCTAAATGCTATTAAGCCACGAGCACCATAGAATCACCACTCGAACATGCCAATACATCAAAGTCATGTCAAACTTAGTAGTGTAATTTTTAAAGATAGAAAGATAGAGTATGCTAAAGTTTTTGCATATTTCTGAGCATGGGCCCATGTACATGATACCCGCATCTTGTGATTCTCATGTCTTGTGGACTCCTTATGCTAAAGTTTTTGCATATTTCTGAGCCTGGGCCCATGTACATGATACCCGCATCTTGTGATTCTCATGTCTTGTGAACTCCAATAAGATGATTTTTACAAATAATTGAACGATTGGATATATTGGTGGAAAAAATAGAAGACTTGTTTATTCCATAGAACCTTAGGCTCTCTTATATACAGGAGAGACCTATGGGTAAATTACAAAAGATAGACATGACAAAAATAAAATAAGTGACTACTATTACTCAGAGTACATAGAATTATCTCTACACTTCCTCTTAAGATGGAGCATAGATGTCAATCATGCTCAGCTTGGAAGAACACTTCTGAAACGGTCCTCTGAGTAGTGCCTTAGTAAAAATATCCACCGTTTGCTCTCCTGTACTACATGTGAGGTAGAAATTAGCCTCTTTTGAATCGTGTCTCTAATGTAGTGACAATCTACCTCAATATGCTTCGTTCTTTGATGGAATGCATGATTGTTTGCAATGAACAGGGCAACCTGATTATCACATTGTAACTGCATGGGCAAGGGTATATTTATATACAAATCTGTCAGCACTGCTCGAACCTACATCCATGGAACTAAATTTCACGATATTTCAACGAAATTTCGTCGAAATATCGGTTTTGACGGGTCTCGTGTTTCGAAACTGGTATATATATCGATATCCCCGGTTTCGACCGAAATCTCGCGAGTTGTCGGTGAGATTTCGGCTCATTTCGAAATATCGGCCGACAGAGGGAATCTTTCCAATAAAATATCCACTGAGATGCCGATATCCACCGAAAGTTCGGTCGAAAGACTCACATTTCGACCGAGTTCCAACAGAGACAGCTCTAACTTCCTCCAAGCTCTTCTTCCTTCAAGGTAAGCCAAATTAAGCTAAATCTTCATCAAGTTCATAATTTTTTAGGGTTTCACTCTTAGGATGTTGATATAGCTTGATATGGTGTTTATTTGGAGAGATTTCCAATATATAGCTTTAAATTTGGAGACAAAAAATAGGGGTTTTGTGTTTTAATTGCACAATAGTGGTAGCTATGAACATATTATTTCGGATCTTAAGTTTAACATTAGGGGTGTAAACGGATCGAACCTGAGCGAACCTATATTTTTTAGGTTCGGTTCGTTTATTTAATCGAGCCTAAACTTGTGTTCAGGTTCGGTTCATTTATTTTCGAACCGAATCCGAATCGAACCTCTTTTTAAACGAATCGAACCTAAGCGAATATCGAACTTAAAAATTCTCTAGTAAGAGGGAGTGAAGAGAAGAGAAAAGGAAATATATGTGTGTCTACATTACAATAAATATTCATTTAATTTTTTTCTTTATCTAACTCATCTTCATCTTTTAAAAAAATAAGGATTCGTCTTTTTGAAAAAAATATAATTATAATATATTTTATATATGTTCAGATGGGGATAAGGAATAAGAATAATGTGGAGATATTCAACAAGTAATGTTTATACTTGTTCTGTTGATTTGAAGATAAAGAAGGGAAAAGTACTATACACATAGACGATGGATGTCGTAACCACGATGCAACTATTTATTTTTGGATAGTTTTTACTGAGATAAAACCTATTTATCACGTAAATATTCAGTTATCTCTAGACAAATGTCACTTATCCTTAGACACAATCCACTTATCCTAAAATAAGGTCCACTTCTACTAATAATGATTAGTAAATATGTATATGTATATGTTTATCGAGCTTTTAACGAATCGAATCTGAGCGAACCTGTGATTTTTAGGTTCGGTTCGTTTACTTAATCGAACCTAAACTTGTGTTCATATTCGGTTCGTTTATTTCCGAATCGAATCTGAATCGAACTTTTAGCGAGCCGAACCTGAGCGAATATCGAACTTGAGAATTTTCTGACACCCCTATTTAACATGAACTAAAACATAGTTTGAGAACATTTTGTTAGATCTATGGAAGAGGAAATTGGGGCTTTTGAGGTTTAATGTGGAACGATAGTGAGTTCTTCAATTATAAATTCAGATCTTAAGTTATGGAAATAGAAATCATGTTCCGGAAATTTTTTTGGTTAATGAAATTTAAAAATTGAGAAAATCCGAAAATCATATGTCAAATCTTTTGATTTTTGTACATATTTTGTGTCACTTAGATAGTCTTTCTTGAAAATGGTCCCCTAATTGCTAGATCTAAGACCCTAATGTATAGATCTAAGGTGTTTTTTTTTTGAAAATCAGAATATTAGGTGTTAGAAAAATTAAAAATAAAATAATTCCGAAGATTAAAAACATAAATTAATTAGCATATTCATAACCGGTCGCATTGTATGCCTACTTAATGATTGTTCTTGAATTTCTTTTCAGATTTCAACGATCATCATCATGGCACATTCTGGTTCCGGATCTGTTTCTGTCAGTTCTGATGATCAGAGGGGCGATTTCAGTGGGGACATTGGTTGGAGGTATGCCTTCGCTCCTGATGGAAATAAAGCGAAGCCACAATGCAATTTCTGTGGAAAGAAGTTGGGAGGAGGCGAGATCACGAGGATGAAACAACATCTTGTTGGCACTTGGCAATAACAAGAATGTTGCCAAGTGCACGTGTTGTCACAAATATGTGAGGGGTAAGGTGAATGCCAGATTGGACGGGAAGAAGGAAAGGGATACAGAGAGGGTAAGAAGGGAAGAACAAATCAAGGAGTTCATGTTCGAGAAAGAATTCAATATCCTTTCAGATTTAGTCGACGATGACTTTGTGTACCCCGTTGACATTCAGACTACAACGGAGAGGACATACAGAAGGGCTACAAAAGAATCATTGAGGAGCGAGTTCGAGAGGAGAGAACTCGGTGGTGTACGGGGCAGCTTTTATGGTGCAGTTGGGAGTTGGAGTGGTTCTGAAGGCGCACCAGTACCACCACCCACCAAGAAACACAAAGGGAAGGGAATTGAGCCCTTCTTGGCGAGGAGCGGATCCATGCAATACAAGGCAAGTAAGGATCCGAGGCAGAAAACGGTGAAGGGAATGCTCACCAACGCACGAGAAAGGATGGGCAATGCCATCAACAAGCTCTTTTTTGGGGAGAGCATTCCTGCCAACATTGCAGACGGGCCATTTCTGCAGCATGCCATTGCCGCTGCAGCGGGAACGGGAGTGAAGACTCCTACATCCTACGAGATCATGAACAAATATCTTGGGATGGAGAAGGAGGAGATGAATGAGTACATCACCGAGTTGGGGAAGAGATGGCCAGAGTACGGGGTGACATTGATGTGCGATGGGTGAGCGAGCTACATGAGGAAGCAGATCATCAACTTCTTTGTTTACTGCGATGAGAAGACAATCTTTTTGAAATCTGTTGATGCATCCGAGCATGTGAAGGACCACAAGTACCTGCTGAAGTTGATGAAGGACGTTATAAAAGAGGTTGGGAAAGAGCACATTTTCCAGATTGTGACGGATAACGACAACAACTTCAAGAAGGCGGGTGAAACAATAATGAAGTCCAACAGCTACGGAATTTTTGGACACCGTGTGCTGGGCATTGCATTGATTTGATCCTAAAGGATTTCAGTAAGACGAAGCTCGTCTCAAGGGTGGTGGAGAAAGCACGAATGATCACCACATTCATTTACAACCACGGCAAAGTGCTGGCACTGATGAGGCAGATGTGCAATGGTGAGTTGGTGAGGCATGATATCACAAGCTTTGCTGCCAATTTTATAGCATTAAAAAGCCGCAAACAAAAGAAGACATTTATGAAAACCATGTGTTGCCAAGGTGAATGGTTCAAAATACCTGAAGCTCGGACTGAAGGACGGAAGGTGGAGATATTGATCAATGATATCTTTTTTTGGGATGACGTGACTCGGGTCACAATGATCATGGATCCAGTTGTTTCTACATTGCGGATCGTGGATGGCTATAAGAAGCCCACGTTGCCCCACCATAGGAGTCATCTACGAGGCAATGTGCTGCATGAGAGAGAAGGTCAGAGAAGCGGTTGGAAAGGGATCCAAAGCATGGTTGGACATCATAGACGAGCGATGGTTTAAGATGCTCTCACATCCTCTTCACAAGGTCGGTATGTATTATGCAAAAATATAATTTGTTTTTCAATTTTTAAATTTTTATAGATCTTTAGAATATGAGTATTGAGCTTGTTCGTGACTTTGTGTCCAGCTTATTACTTCAATCCTTAAGTATCAGTACAAGAATGGACTTGGTACAAATGCTGACCTTCTAGCAGCCGTACAAATTGTGGTAGAGAAGCTCGTCAAGGACAAGAAGTTACAAATCTTGTGCATGAACGAGATAATCTTCAATTTCTAGCTAAATTGGGAGTCACAAAAAAATTCTTTAAGATGGATTTGAGGTTCCGACCAACATATTATGACTTAAACCTATACGTGCAGGTTAAGTATTTTTGGGATGCCTTGGGTTCCTTCGGTCAGATTACTACGGTAAATGGACGGGGCAGTACTCCTCCTAGTAGGGACGAAGACAAATAAAATCATTGCTTGTGTGTTCATTTATTCCTACTATTGGTTTCTCTCATTTTCGTTTCTTGCAGGCGAATGGTGGTTATTATACGGGATGGAAGCTCCCAACCTTCGAAATGTGGCAGTGAAAGTATTGTCTCAAACAACATCTGCTGGTGGTTGTGAGAGGAACTGGAACACGTTCAATTTGATCCATTTCAAGAGATGGAACAGGTTGAGAGAAAAGAAGCTCAATGACATTGTCTACGTGCATTACAACTTTAGGCTGAAGTTGAAACATGCAAGGAAGGGACAAGACAAAGAGGACTACACATACCCTATTGATCTTGTATACATTTTCAAGATGCACGATGACGATGCTGATGAAGACGTTCTCCAGAGGTGGATGGATTATAATAGTGCCCCCGTTCTCGATCAACCAGGTGGAAGATCAATTGAGAATATAAGCCAACAAATGGGAGCATACGTAGGTGACTATTTGGCAAGATCCGGGCGGATTACAGACCCTGTTGAAGGGTTGGAGGGCGAGATTGATGCGGCTGTTGATGAAATTATCTCCAGTACCTCCAAATCCAAATCGAAGTCAAAGGATGACAGTGGAGTTGATGATGATGATGGTCGTGGTGAATCTGGTGATAGTGAGGAAACAAACTTAGGTGGGTCAGGAGGGGGTGGTCGTGGACCACAAGATACCAGATTTGAGGAATGGCTACATGCAGGACGTGAATATATGGAGCGACAGAGGAACACACATAGACAATTTGTTCCAAGTTCGTGTCCAGGACCTATGGATTACGAGTACGGTCGAGGCCATCGTCCAACCGACAGCAACATGGACGATTTGATATTATCTTTAGGTTCTTTGAGCTGTATGGACGTTGACAACCCATATCGTGGAGGAACACCAAGTCCTTTAGTCGGATATGGATCGTCGTACGATGAGAGATCATTTGACGTCTTCCCGGAATACTTTCATGCTCCTCCAGGACCTCCTCCTCCTCCTCAGTATGCACCTCCATCATATTCATATGGTTACAATGGGTATAGGGGATACATTAGCTACAACGGAGACAACTACTAAGGTAGCCAATCTGAGCAGAGCCAGGGCAACTTCTTTGGGGGTGACAGTTTCGGTTTCTTCCCTGAGTACACGCCAGTTCCTCCTCCTCCGCCGCAGAGATCTTCTCCTACTCCGTCGTCGTCGTCTTGAGGATCTCAGGCCAGTAGTTCGCAGCCTCGTCGTGCCACTCGTGATACCGGATCTAGTGCTGCTTATCCTCGTCTCGGGATACTCATAGACATCGATGACCACCAATACAGGCAGTATGTGATGGATTAGAAGGCCATGCACTCGTATATGTCATAGGAGAACTACTGCGACTTCATTGAATCTGCGATGCGTTATGAGAGACAACAAGGAAAGGGAGGACATTCTGATCCACCGCGGAACTCTTGGTTCTGAATCATGCATATCATCAGGTAATATATTTTAATCTTTTATTGCATTGATCATTAATGTGCATGTTCTTAATAATTTTCACTTGTTGTAACTTGTAAGATCAAACTATGTTATTATCTATTAAGTATTAACAAGTAACAACGATATGTTCGATATGGTGTGTGACATACGGTCATAGTCATAGATGATAAGATGATTGATATGTATGCTATAAGTCTATAGGTGTATAGCTATTGTTTCATTATTTGAAGTACTTATATTAAGTCCATTTGCAGCATCTATCAATGTTACAATATGACCGATATGGCCGATATGATTTATATATCTATGTAAGGGGTATAAATACGTAATATGTGTGAAATAATTGTGTATTTGTATGTTATTTATTGTTCTAGTAACTTGGAATATCGAAGTTTACAATAAAATTGGGAAAAAATTGATTTTTTGAGCCTTTTCCGACTTTTCCACTGAAATTGTCGAAATTTTTCGAAATTTCGGCGAAATTTTGGTATTTGAGTTCACCGAAACGAGTTCGAAATCGAGATTTCGAACCTTGCCTACATCACCTCTGTGTTTTCTTGTGCCATAACCCTTTACTCAGATTTGACACCCGATCTAGCTACCATTGTTTGTTTCTTGCTTCTCCAAGAAACAAGAGAACTGCCAACAAATACGGCATAGCTAGACATAGACTTTTTGTCTTAGGACACCTTGCATAGTCTGCATCAGCACATGCAGAAACAAAAAGAGTTGTTCCTTTCTTGAATAATAGTCCTGCACCTGAAGAAGATTTCAAATATCACAATATCATGTATATAACATCGATATGAACCTGTCGGGGCTGCTTCATGAACTGACTCACCTGATTCACTGCAAAGGAGTTGTCAGGTCTAGTAATAGTAATATATAAGAGCTTCCCTACCATCTCTCTATATCTTCTTTTGTCAACCTCTTCTGTATGTTCATATAATTTTATGCTAGGATCCATAGGAGTTGATGCAAACGATAAATCGGCGTCGCGCAGAAATAATTTGAACGGTGGAAAATATTTGGTAGAAGAAATTAGAGGGGTTGAGAAGAAGAAATCTCGTTGGTAATGAGGGGTTGAAGGAGGTGAACCGCGGAGATCGCGTGAGAGAGGGAGAGGAGAAAGGAGAGATAAAAATCTCAATTGATTATCAATACTTCACTGACTAAAACATTGGACTACCATCTCTTTATATAGGAGAGATGTGTTACAAAAATAGAAATTAATTTAAATTGGACAACAAACTTATCCTAATTTGACTCTGACAAATTTAAAACTCAAATTGACCCCTAATTACCCTAATTAGACTTTAACTAATTAATTGACCAAAATTAAATCTACGAATAAACGTTGAGATCACATGCGATCTCAATTATTTAATTAGACAATTACGACAACTTAAAAACGTAAATAAAATTGACAATTAAAAAGAAATAAATATTTGGCCCTATATTTGGGTCCCATGCTGCATCAACTCTCCTCCGCTTTAAAAAATTCGTCTCCCGACGAATTGCTCGATCTTCATTCTGTCGGTGGAGAATTCCATCTGGATTGGTTGAGCATACATCCCCCAAATTTGATCCTTTTCCATGTTACGTTTGTAATTTTTTTCCACCGAGGGGTATGACTGCAATTGTCCTACCCCTTCACTTAAAAGATAGCAATAATATAAGTTGATCTTCAATTGGCCCTTTTGAGAAATTATCTTGTGAGGAGGGGGCTGCCTGTAACTTTTCGAAAAGATGCCACCCCTCAATTTAGGGGATCCGATTGAGGAGGCTTTCCCCTTCGTTAGGGATTCTTCTCCCTTTAAACGGCGGTTGCGGCATGACGAATGAGGGCATAGGCGGCAGCGGCATGACGAGTGAGGGCATAGGCGGCGATGGACTGGGTGGTAGCCGGGACGTATGGCGGTAGGCGGTGGGTAGGAGGCGGCGCGCGGGAACAGGGAGGGCGGGACTGGCTTCCACACGTCGAGCGGAGGGACTCGCCTGCGCGGGGGCGGAGGCTGGAGCAGGTGGGGCGCGCTGAGGCACATGGTCGCGGTGCACGGCGTCGATCTGGGCGCAGCGGGGCGGAGCTGGCGTTGGCCTGGAGATGGATGGCTGCAGCACGCGGCTAGGTGGGGCGCGCGGTGGCGTTGGGTTCCTGCGCTGGAAGCGGTGCTGGCTTGTCGTGGGGAATGGGCTGCGAGGTTGGTGCTCGAGAAAGGGCTGTACCGTCGACGTTGGCAACCAACTAGCACCTTCTACGACAGCGGCTTCGGGGGGTGTGGATGCGAGAATCGGAGGCGGCGAGGCGGTGATGCAACCTCTTGGACAACCACTTTGACTGTGAATAAATCGAGGATTTCCAGTTCTTTGTCTGCCGGAGATTCGTCGAATATGGGCCCAGAGGCCTCGTTTTCTTCTTGCACAGCAATTGTATCAAATAAATCTTCATCTAGAATGGAAATACCTTCATTTTTTGCCTCGAAATCGGGTTGAACAGCAGCTGCAGCAACCTGATTTTTGTCGTTGATCGTCGAACCGTGAGAATGATTCGGTTTCCATGCTCTGATACCAAATGATGCAAACGACAAATCGGCGTTGCGCGGGAAATAATTTGAACGGTGGAAAATATTTGGTAGAAGAAATTAGAGGGGTTGAGAAGAAGAAATCTCGTTGGTAACGAGGGGTTGAAGGAGGTGAACCGCAGAGATCGCGTGAGAGAGGGAGAGGAGAAAGGAGAGAGATAAAAATCTCAATTGATTATCAATACTTCACTGACTAAAACATTGGACTACCATCTCTTTATATAGGAGAGATGGGTTACAAAAATAGAAATTAATTTAAATTGGACAACAAACTTATCCTAATTTGACTCTGACAAATTTAAAACTCAAATTGACCTCTAATTACCCTAATTAGACTTTAACTAATTAATTGACCAAAATTAAATCTACGAATAAACGTTGAGATCACAGGCGATCTCAATTATTTAATTAGACAATTACGACAACTTAAAAACGTAAATAAAATTGACAATTAAAAATAAATAAATATTTGACCCTATATTTGGGTCCCACATTGCATCATGAGTAGTGGATGGTCGACAACCAATCATGCCTGTCTCAACAAGCATGTCCATAACATACTTCCTTTGGGTCATCACAAGACCCTGTGCATTCCTAGCAAATTCTAACCCTAAGAAATATCCTAGGTTTCCAGATCCTTCGTAACAAACTGATGAGCTAGAAATTCTTTTGTCATTTTTATTCCATGCTCATCATCTCCTGTAACAGGTATATCATCAACATAAACCATGCTCACAACAATGGCTCTAGGTGTCCTCTGCACGAACAGTGAGCGATCTGCATTTGATCTCTTGAACCCCTGTCTTTCCACCAATTCTGATAGCTTTTGAAACCAAGCCCTTGGGCTTTGCTTAAGGCCATATATTGCCTTATGGAGTCTACACACATGCTGACACTCATCCTCAGCAGCAAACCTCAGAGGCTGCTGCATATAGACCTCATCTTGTAGATCGCTGTACAAAAAAAACCATTTTTAACGTCAAGCTGAAATAAAGACCAATCACGTACCATTGCAAGTGAAAGGAGGATCCGTAGAGTAGAGTGGCGTGCAACGGGAGAGAATGTATCCATCTAATCCACACTATAGATCTAAGTAAATCCGTGAGATACAAGTCTTGCCTTGTAACGATCAATGCTCTCATCTGCATGGTTTTTAACAGTAAACACCCTTTTGTAACTAACTGAGGCTCTGATGCAAATGGGAATTTGCGACGACAGAAAAATAATTATTAATGGTGGAAATTTGGTGGAAGAATAGTTTGGAGGGGAGGAGAGAAGGCACGTCATTTGCGTGAAATTCGAGGAAGAAGAAGTGCGTAGATTGCGTGGGAGAAGGAGTAGAGACAAGAGATAGAGATAAAATCTCAAATTTAATTATAATCTGACCTGTCTTAAACAATAGATTATCACCCCTTTATATAGGAGGGATGATATTACAAAAATAGAAATCAATAAATGTAAATCAAACTCATCCTAATTTAGACTCTAACTGACAAACTAATTGATTTGAAATAGATTCAAATCTTTGATTGACTCGAACTAACTAAATTCGTAATTCAAATTAAAATCGACTAACTAATTTGAGATCACATGCGATCTCTTTATTTAAATAAAACATGAGTCGACTCGAATAAACGTAAATAAAATTAGCCTTTAATTTACGGATAAAAGGTAGAAAAAGAGACCCTATTTTTCCATTCCACGCTGCATCAATTCTCCTCTGCTTGAAAAATTCGGCTCCCAACGAATTGCTGGATCTACATGCTTAAAGGTTGATGAAGTTAATTCAGCATTCTTGATCGTCCCATGGAAGAACTGATGTGGATCAAACGGTGGAATCTAGGCGTGTGTAGTGCGAAGGTTTGAACCGGGATCTTCATGACGAAATAGCATGTGTGGCGCGAATGCAGGCGCTCATCTGGTTTCTGTCCCTTTGATATGGTGCTTGAAAAACTGATATGGCATCTTCATGTCGGACAACTCGGCCTTTGGAGATTCCATAGCAAAGCAATAGCTCAAGTATAGTAGAGGAGGAGATGTGGCCAATGGATTAAGCCATGAGGATTTTAAATAGGTGAAACCCATGATCCTAATCCTAATTGGGTAAGGAGGCCACCCAAATTTCTTTATTTCAGCCCTGCTTTTTTAATATTCCTGCTACATGAGTTTGTAACGTAATTTTCGTACCCCTTTATTCAAGTTATCTCTTCTTAAATACCCATCATCTTTAACCATTATATAAAAGGTTTTAGGGGATTGGGTATCTTTGCAATTTCTCCAAATTTGTTTCCAATCTCTACATGGGTTTATTTCTTTCCATCATAAGGGGATCCCAACCCCTACTAGGGTTTTATCTTCTTAGAGCTTCAGCGGCACCGTGTTTTGTGTTTAAGGCAGCGTTTGCGCATGTGGCAACATGCATCAAGGTGGCGGGTGGAGGATAGGGAAGGATGCAGTGGCGACAACGACATGGGTGGGGAGGTGGCGGGGGTGGCGAGGCCAAGGGGACCCGCAAAACGTGTGGGGGTGGCAGGAGAAGGCGACAGCAGGGCTGGGGGGGGGGGTCGCTGGGTTTGCGGGAGGAGGGGGTGCGGGATGGGTGGCGGTGTTGCGGGTCTCGGGGGAGGCACCAAACGAAGGGGGAAGAAAGGTCGGTGGGGCTGGGTTGGTTTGCCGGGGGTGCACATGTAGCGAATGGGAGTGGTGGTGATGGTGGGGCGGAGTCTGGGGCTGGGGTTGCGAGAGTGACGATGGGTGGGGGTGATCGACCCGTGGGGATAGCAGCGGGAGGAGGTGGCGGCGATGAGGTCGGGGATTTCGCTAGGGCTGCGGGGATGACGGGGAGGAGGGTTGGCGGGATGGCAGGGAGGGCAGTGGGACTCGCTGTAAGGGGTGTGGGGGTAACGGGAGGGGCTGGGGCTTGGGGTTGCATGTGCAGCGAGAGGGGGGGCTTGGGGTTGCAGGCGCAGCGAGAGGGGGGCTTGGAGATGCGAGGGTGGTGGATGTCTGTGAGAGGGTCGCAGATGGGCCGTAGGTCGGTTTCTGCGGCGTTTGCAAGTCTGAAATTACCTGAACAAGGAGCAGATCGACACTTTTTCCTCCTGCCACGGTTTGGACTGCGAGCAAATCGTCATTGACAGCGAGATTTTTGTGATTTTCTTCATCGTGGGTCTGGACAGCTTCTTCTATGATCGAAGATTTTGATTCGGCAGCACATAGAGTCTCGAAATTAGCCATCAAATCTTGTAGTTTTGATTGGAAATTAAGCAGTACGCCCATCATCTCCTTGTCGTAGGCTTCTTCGGCTCGCTGTTTATGCTCCGACGAATGATGGTCTTTCGTCGCATGTCGGCGCGAACGTCTGGACGGATCGTCAGATCGTGAGGACGGTATGTAGGCCATGCTGTGATACCAATTGATGCAAATCAGAATTTGTGACGTCAGAAAAATAATTATTAATGGTGGAAATTTGGTGGAAGAATAGTTTGGAGGGGAAAAGGAGAGAAGGCGCGCCGGTTGCGCGAGATTCGAGGTAGAAGAAGCGCGTAGACGGCGTGGGAGGAGTAGAGAGAAGAGATAGAGATAAAATCTCAAATTTAATTATAATCTAACCTGTCTTAAATAATAGATTATCACCCCTTTATATAGGAGGAATGGGATTACAAAAATAGAAACCAAATAAATTTAAATCAAACTTATCCTAATTTAGACTCTAACCGACAAACTAATTGATTTGAAATAGATTCAAATCTTTGATTGACTCAAACTAACTAAATTCGAAATTCAAATTAAAATCGACTAACTAATTTGAGATCACATGTGAGCTCTTTTATTTAAATAAAATATGCGTCGACTCGAATAGACGTAAATAAAATCAGCCTCTAATTTACGGATAAAAAGTAGAATATGAGGCCCTATTTATCCGTTCCACGCTGCATCAGGCTCCAAAGGGAGTAGACACCAAACTCTAGGTACCACGTGATTGCAAGGCAACCGTCTCCTCCTCCATAGCTAAGCACCAACGACTATCCTTCATAGCTTCGTGGTAGCTTCGTGGAAGCTTCGTGGAATATCCACGGTAGATAGAGCAACTGCAAATCTCTTAAAGTCCCCTGTCAGACGATGATGGATACCTGGGAGGCAATAGGATAAGAGGCACAAGTACGCTTTTGTATTCGTAAGGTAATGGGTAAATCCATGTCATGGCTAGCATCATTCACCTCTGGGCCATCAACCTGTAAAGAACCTTGCATAGACAAATCTCCAGACCCATTATTAGAAATCATGTTATCTAAACAAACCTGAGGCGTGCTGGATGACGAGCGATGTCCATGAGCAGATACAGGTCGTCGGGAATAGAATCTTGGTAGTGGAGGAACAATATGAG
This sequence comes from Ottelia alismoides, assembly GCA_037367405.1. Taxonomy (NCBI): domain Eukaryota; kingdom Viridiplantae; phylum Streptophyta; class Magnoliopsida; order Alismatales; family Hydrocharitaceae; genus Ottelia; species Ottelia alismoides. The sequence continues at coordinate 1,024,095 of JAZKJV010000832.1, forward strand.
ACTGCGTGGAAGACGGTACTGGTGGATGAGGCGGTGGTGGCGGAGGCGAGACAACATGCACAAGTAGCAGAGGACAGAGATGCGCGAGGAGATGATTATAATCAGACGTAGCCAATCTATCTCTTGTAGGGGAGAAAATCATCACAGACTCAAAAAATGTGACATCAACATTGATGTAATATTTCCTGCGCAACGGATCATAACATTGATATCCCTTCTAGGTCCTGGAGTACCCAACAAATACACATTTGACAACCCTAGGAGAAAGCTCATCAAGACCTGGAACCAACTGGTGTACGAATGCAACAGAACCAAAAACAAGAGGGGTAAGTGAGAATAACTCCATATGAGGAAAGACAATGGAGAAAGGAGTTTTCTCACCCAAGACAGTAGAGGGCATGCGATTCACTAGATAACATGTCGTAAGAACAACATCACCCAAAACGAATGTGGAGCATGGCTCTGAATAAGTAAATGGCGATGCTTTCGTTCTGCAATGCCATTCTGCTGAGAAGTGTAAGGACATGTTGTTTGATGAATAATGCCACACGATGAGAAGAAATGGAAGAGAGAACGCGTACAAAATTCCAAGGCATTATCTATTCTCACAATCTTCACAGAGGAAGAGAAAATATTCTGAACTTCATTAATAAATATTTTGATCATATCCCTTGCTTCAGATTTATTTTTCAATAAGAAAACCCATGACAACCGAGAGAAATCGTCAACTGCAACAAGATAAATCCTGTGCCCCTGATGATCAGGAACTTGACTCGGATCTCTGATGTCAACATGAAATAATTCAAACGGGTAGCTACTGCTCTGACTCTAACGACCAGGGAGAGATGATTGGTAACGCTTCCCCAATTGACAAACCTCACACTGGAAAGGGGATCCGGGCGAGATCTGTAGCAAAATATTACTCAACTTCTGGAGAGGGAGATGACTGGAACGGAGATGCCAGGTAAAAGGAGAGATTGTTCCTATGGAAACAGAGGATGCACCTGCATAGGGAGTATAGACCAGTCGATAGAGACCACCCTGCTCACGGCCACATCATCCCCCTGCCTGTAAGAATGTCATGAAAAACAAGAGATGATGGGTCAAATATAGCCCGACAATGCAAATCTTTTGTAATCTGACTAATGGATATAACCAAGGTTCAGGAAAGCGGTATGCGTATGCGTTCGGACACGTCACCGAATACTGAATAAGCGGTATGCGAGGGCATATGCAGGGTATATGCGATTCTACGTGGTTCTCTAATTTTAATTTAAAAATAAATATATATGAATAACTCTACCATTAAATTTATGTATCTAAGCGGAGTAAAAAAAGATAAGAAAAACGGTTCATGTTAGATGGATGTTTATATGCTTTTAATTACCACATATTTAATCACAAAAAATATTTACCATAAAAACTTCACATATTAGATGATTCATGATAACAAAACTTCGATATACATACATGCACTACATGAGTAAAACCTCAATCGACATATAGAAAAATATTCGACGATATATTGCATATACTCGTGAAAACAATACACGAGGAAAACATAAAACATTGTACATACATAATGGTATAATGCATTGTAATTGTATACAAATGCATGTCGTATTCTTATAATAGAATGAAGGAAGAGGCATGATTACGGAATTAAGGACTTGAATGAGAAGATTGAAAAGTTGGAGATGTTGGAGCAGTATGCTGGGTATATGCGGAATATGCGGGGCATATGCGGGGAGGGCACATAATGCACTGATTCATGTAATCGGTGCATTGCGGGCCACATATGAGGGGAGGGCGCATAATGTACTGATTCATGTAATCAGTGCGTTCTGCATGCCGCGCGGGCATATGCGGCCGCATATGCAGCCCGTGCGACCGATTTCATGAACACTGGATATAATACGTTCAGTAGACACATTGAGGGCGTCACTCCTGTGATCGGGGAATGAGTCCCATTAGCTATCTCTACAGTCCTTCCATGCGGAACCTGTCTGTAGGCAGTAAGCTGGTCCTTGTCCCCACATAAATGGTGTGTCACCCCAGAGTCCTTAATCCACTCTGTAATCTTAGATCCATAACAGGATGTAAAGGCATAAGTACTACCTGAGGTGCTCGTTATAGCAGAAGTACTAGCGGATGCAGAAGTTGCAACATCTGAATGACCTCCAGGAGCTGATGAAGAAGGAGGCATAATATCTCTTAGTCTAGCCACGAGATCATCAAACCTCTGATCTGGAGTAGAAGTAGAGGGAGACTCGACCTGCTCCGCTACACGGGTTGACTCGGGGAAACCATGCATGGAGTAGCACGTCTCCTTGGTATGACTTGGACGATGACAAACTGTGCAGGGCTGATGGATGCGGCCTCCTTTACTGCAAGGACCACGACCATGAAAAAAAGAAGCACCTCCTCTGCCTCGGGAGGCTGCCATCGATGAAGAGTTCTGACTAGGAGCAGAGCATGGCCTCAAATTTCAGCGAAGTTCGGTCGAATTTCTATCGAATATCGATATCCAGTCGAAGTCGAAATTCGATAGAAATGACCGAAATATGAGGGTCCTAGTACAAAAAATGACCGAAATCATCGAAATTCCGATCGAAATTCCACTGAAATTCTGTTTTGGTCGATACCGAAATGGTGATCGAAACTGACATTTAGGGCCTTGGGGCAGAGAACGGAATAGTGATCCTGCTGAGCCTGCGAAAAACTTCTTCCATAGGAGAATGGTAGCGTTCGCAAGAATCTGGGAATGAACAGCATCATATTCAGGATCTAAAGCTGCCAGAAAGACACCCACCATGGTAGCATTCCTTTATGTATTCTGCTGTTCAGTCCGGGGTAGCAGTAAGAGGCATGAAGCTGTGGGGCTTCTCAAACATCCCACGCAAGGATGTATACAACGAATGGAGAGGCCGACCATTCTGCATGATTGTGAATATGTCGCGCTGAAGCTGTAGTATCTTGGTTTCGTTCCTCGCCTGAACTGCGGGGATATCTCACATAGCCTTAGCAGTAGGCTGGTGTAACACATCATTGGCGATCTCTATCGTCAATGTCCTTGAAAGCCAAACTTTGGCATATGCATCATCTGCCTCCCAAGTGGCGTTCACCCTAGTCTTCTCCACCTGTTCCTCCTCAGTAACAATATGCTTCTTACCATTCGACTTCATGAGGCACATGAACTGCATAGACCAGAGCTTATAGTTCGTCCCGTCCATCTTGACTATAGACGCTAGACCACGAAGGCGCCTGTGGCGGACACATCAACTTTATTTTCTGACATGTTTCCGGTGGAAGAATAATAGGGTTACGTAGACCAATGAATAGGTGTCTACACAGACATGTGTGGATTTGAATGCATATGTAGATTTATGCATTCAAACCCATTATTCCTACTCAAACTCTTGCGGTGCGACAACAGAAGAGTAGCTGACGACTACAAAGATCAACGACCGATGATGAGATACTTCTACTGGGGCTGCTAGGGCACCGACGAACCAACAAGAACCTCACGACGACAGCTGTGATGTCGCGGGGCTGCTACGACGACTGTGATGTCGCATGGCTACTATGGCGGCAGTAACGGGGTTGTTGGGCCACTACGATGGCGACGGCGGTGCTGCTGGAATGGCGGAAGCGGGTGGGAGGGAAAAGGGGGGGGGGGTGACGGCAGAAGAAGAGGGGGCCGACGACAGCGGTGAAAAGAGAAAGAGAGACATGACAAATAGAGGACCGTGGCTAGGGTTAGAGTACGGAATACTGGTCTAGGACCGTGGCTCTGATACCATGTTGGAAAAAATAGAGGACTTGTTTATTCCATAGAACCCTAGGCTCTCTTATATAGAGGGGAGACCTATAAGATAGACATGACAAAAATAAAATAAGCGAATACTACTACTACTAAGTAGTAGTACATAGAATTATCTCTACATATACAATATGGGTGATTTTGCAAGGGCATGCCTTAAAGGTTGTGGTATGTAATGAGCATCTGCATCCTCCATTTAGGGGTTAGTTTGGGTGAAATTTGTGTTTCAGAGCACGTATAAAGGGCTCTGATGTATTTGTGGACTCCTTAACAAAAGTGATATGCATAACCATGTTAAAGAGTACTTCAGGATACACCTTGGGTAGTAAAAGCTCTGGTGCCAAGTATAATATTATTGCTCTTGTCTCGGGCTCCGTGAACTTATCCGCTGTAAGGAAAGCAATTTTGTATTTTCTTCAATGCTGGCTTATTAGTTGACACTGGATCCAAGTCCCCCTGTTTTACGGACAGCAAAGTAATTGACTGTTATTTCTTTGTTCATTTTACTCAAGGATACATGTTTGCAAAGTGGTAATACTAATAATACTAATGAATGTTCATCATCTGTTTACTTGCCATGTTAAAGTAGAAAGGTCAGTGGAGATTATATAGACTTATGTAAAGCTATTCACGTGTGTTATTAGTCTCCCACTGTGGGCCACTTGTTGCTGCACTGCATCTGTGGATAAACCCCGCAAAATGGGCGAAGACATGGGTTTATCTTCATCAGGCTTTGTGGGTAATTCAGGCTTTGTGGTAGTTCTTTCACATCCGTCATTGCCACTTTTGGTACTTTAAGTGGAAAACACAATAAAAGTGTACTATGTTAGGTCCATCGAGTAATGGGCTTTTTAAGACCCTAAAACAAACTTAGTGTGGAATTAAGCGAAGTGCTTAGTTTTCCCATATTAGTAAACTACTAAGAATACAAAATACAGACACGGAGTGAGCCCATGTCACAATCATCACCAGGAGTGCATCTGTCTATAAATGAACTTGTGCAGATATCAAAATTATTAAATAAGAGGGAGGGATACAAAATACAGACACGGAGTGAGCCCATGTCACAATCATCAGCAGGAGTGCTTCTATCACAAGTCACATTTCATTGCTCTTTTGACCTTAGAACAGGCTCTGCTTGTCTAAGGAGACAGAATGGCAGCATCTCAAGGCATTGCATCTGCAATCCATAGACACCTGCTTTGGGAAACATCATGAAACATTAAGGCGTAGATTTTGACACTTTAAATGTCAATATCAGAAATGACTATAACACAGAGTCAAAATGGAGATAGTATGAGATGTTTGTTGACTTTGTTCTTTATTGATAGTTCAAGGAGTGATGACTTTAGTGGTTGGGCGAGGAAATGGTAACGTGTCCAAAAAATCTTTTCAACAGAATTTTATGACGAGAAAAAGAAATAACGCTACAAGCTTCATTGGATGAGAAAAGAATGGGGAAGGATAATATTGACTTCCTACCACTATCATCTTCTCTCAGTAATCCAAGGCCTTCAAGACGACTTGAACTATCCTATACAATTAATATTTCAAACTAGACCATTCAAAATTACCATAATAACCTAATTTAACAATTATTCTTAGCAATATCTTGTTTTATTTTTTTATGCTAACGACCTATTTTTAGTCTTTCATTTCACGCAATAAAAGTAAATGTCAAAAAAGGGAAAAAGGAAACAGATAATTAGAACTTTCTGGATTGCATCTGTCTAAAAATGAACTTGTGCAGATATTAAAATTATTAAATAAGAGGAAGAATGGTTAAAATTTTCTTCAGTGGCACACTATTAAAGGTTTTAAAATTGAAAGTATTTTGGACAGTTGATATTGACTACCTTCGGAGGGGCAGGTGTTAAGGATCAGGTTCTCAATTTCATTGTGTCCATGACTCCATTTCTCATATTCTCACCCACACCCCACCCTGGTATTTGTGTAGTTGTTTTTATTTGCATTTGTATATATGACTTGCTGAAATGCTCACGCACAATCATGTGAATGCACAGGGGATATGTTCACTGAGGAGCAAAATGAGCTTGTCGAATCAGCTGCTGAGATGCTGTATGGACTCATACATGCTCGATATATCTTAACCTCAAAAGGGATGGCTGCCATGGTCAGTCTTTTTCAATTGCGCTATAATAGGTGTGCTGCCTGGTAGGTAGTCATGTTTTTTACATTGGAATGCAGCTTGAGAAGTTCAAAAACATAGACTTTGGCAGATGCCCGAGGGTTTATTGTTGTGGCCAACCATGCCTCCCTGTAGGGCAATCCGATATTCCAAGAACCAACACTGTGAAGATCTACTGCCCAAAGTGCGAGGATATTTACTATCCTAGGTCAAAATACCAAGGAAGTATCCTTACTGTAGTTCAGACTAAAGATTTATTTTCATGCTCATATTTCCATTATTTACTAGTATTTTCTTGGAGGTCTAGGGATGGTTCTTCCAAAGTTCAAAAAACGAGTATTAATTTTTTGTTTTAATTATTTGCCTTGACTTTACTTTTTATGTTTTGATTACCTTAATTTATACTTGTGAAAAAGACAGAATACATTATTTCATTTTGAAAAAGCGCAATAGATGTATACATGCCTTTTCTTAACCTTCGTAGATATAGACGGAGCTTACTTTGGCACCACATTTCCGCATCTCTTTCTATTGACGTATGGGCATCTGAAGCCACAGAAACCACCTTCAAATTACGTTCCAAGGATATTTGGATTCAAAGTTCACAAGCCATGATGATGCCATGTCAGTACAGTAGTTGAGGCGCCTCTGCTCTCTGTTGCTGCGAATTGGTGCTAATTTCCATTGCTGCAAGTTTTCTGCTAAGTGGTTTCCATCTCCAAATAGCAATCACACCTGTACTGGAATCCATAAAATTGCATAACTGACATGTCTCCTACGCTGATTCGAACACAAGTTGGTGAATCACATATCTGGGAGATCCATTTGAGCTGCTGCTGGTGTCATATTTTGAGGGATCATTGTAACAAGTCAGCTGAAATGCAATGCAGATAACTGCAGCATTAAATTATGTAAAACAGTGATTTTTATTAGTGTCCGCTTGTAAATTTGTAATCCTGCTAGACTTGAATGCAACTTTCTGTTTATCGTAATATTCAGATCTCACATTAGGTAACTTTTCTCGGAGATTAAGTGAGGTTGGTTAAAACATTAGTTGGAATCAGTTGGTTGTTAAAGTTGACGGGTCTTGTTTGCGCTACTGTGAAAATCATGCAAAATACTTGTCCGTGCGGCCAAACTGTATAAGGCTCCGAAACAAAAAAAGGATCTTGTGTGAACATTCTCCTGTTTGAGTTTCTAGTTTTTGTCAGCAATTCTCGTTTTTCTATATTGCAGATAACATATGAAGGTGTGTGTTTAGGCTTTCCCGCTGAGGGAGTTAAGCCTTGCATCATATATCGACTTTCCATGTTATCGAGGTTGTTCTAAAATATATTGTTGATCAGTAGTCCAACAAGCCTGGACATTTGTTTTCATGTCTTTTATGAAAATGTTTTGATTCAGCCTTCAATCCAAGGTGGCTTCGTTCTAGCGAACTCATGCTTTCATATTTATGTGGCTTTTTTACATCTTCAAGCGAGTTGTGTGCTCGCTTTACTGCGCATTGTGTTGGGGTTCTGTTCAAACTTGTATAACAGTGGGGTGTACGTACAAAAGCATCACATGTCATGCTGGAACGATACAACGTGATTGTATCAAGCCTGTATTATGAATCAACAACTATTCTTCCATAATTGAGATGAATATGTCAATCAAAAGTAGAGACGTGAACATAACTAATTGCAGTTCATTCTTTACTTGTGGCCCTTGTTAAAGAATATTTCCAACTCCGTGAAAAAGTAGCTGTGCTCAAAAGGATTTTACCATGGTGAATTTGATTTTTTTAATTATATTATTTTAAGTTTTGACATCATCCTTTACAACTTGTTATTTGTATACGTTATATTTTTGATATGGAATGTGGTTGTAATTTGATTTACTAAGTTGGATTTCACATGATTCGTTGGATCACTGTAAGTATAATGAAACCATCGAATTCATACCAATATGATCCAGATCGATCTGAATAAGAGGGTGATATCAATTCAATGTCTCGCACACAAGTAACTAGTATAAGATAACTTTTAAGGGGTCGAACTGACCTGATGGAGCCTAACATTAATAGAGGGTTGACCTCTACCAATTTAATATCACAAACGATTGTCTGAAATTGTCGTTAATAATGATATTCCTTGCAGCTGCGTTTGGATAGGGGGTTTGGAGTTGAGAGGGTTTGTAGTAATGTGATTGTATTGAAGTTTAAAAAATGAGTAGAAATTAAGTATTTTATAATTTTTAGATGATAAGATGGTATATTGTATTATTTTTTGTTGGAATGGATGAAAGAGAAGTGAATTGTTCGATGTATTAAACGAGAGAGAGAGAGAGAGAGAGTATTCATTGAGTAGGCCACACAAGAAGGTTAAGGATATGGATTTTGGGTTCTTACTTGGATGGTAATTTTGTTTTTAGGTTCACATGCTTATTCAGTGATGAACATGTGTTTCATCCATCGATGAATCGAAAATTGAGCAAAATATCTTAACGTGAGAGCACTAGAGAAAAATAAATCATACATGCATTAATATCACTTTACTCACCTAAAATATCTAAAAAAATTAGAAGCATGAATTAAAACTAAAAAAAGACCTAAAAATATGTAAAAAAGAAAATGAAAAGATAAATAAGAAAAACATGAAGCATGAGGGCAACCTATTCACAACCCTCATATGTAGACTAAGGTCACATGCCTCGATCAACTTAATAAAAAGTACGAAGGTAAGGTTATAGCAAAAAAGTTACCATATTGTACATAAAATCATAGAAAGACATATACATACACATAAAAAAACAAACAAACTTCAAACATTAATATCTATTTTATATAATTTAATTTAAATTGATTTATTTGTATTAATTCAACAAAAATGATTCAAATACATAAATATTAAAAATACCACCACGTACATGTGCCAAATGAAATCGATTCACTTTTTAAAATTTGCATGATTCTGGATTTTATATCTTAAGTATTTGAACTCCAATTTACCTCTACTCACTTTTGAAGTTCATCATTTAGTACTTTGAAAATGAGTAAGTGCTCATTTGTGAAAAGTCGGATCCACGAACAATTGTACATTTGTGTTTTGTTCTTGACTATTTTGTACATATTGAATTCCACATCATTTTTTACTTGGTTTAGTTTTATTTTTCTCATTGTAAAATTTATTTTCTCTAATAATATAATATCAACAAAAAAAGTACAAAATAAAAAAGAAACAAAAAAACAAGTCATTAATTACATGTATTTTTAAATTGCATTGTATATACTTTATTTTATATCTATTTTATTATTTTACAAAACAAAAAATCAACAAAAACAAGTTTACCTTAGAAGTTGATCTCAAGCCAACTCTCTCCTCTTTCTCTTCTTCCCTCCTTAGCAACCCCATCCCCATCCTCGATTTTTTGCCATTCCATTTCCATTTCCCAAACCAACCACCGCTTGAAACACTCCTCGATAGGGATGAAAACAACTAGATACATATACAAATATAGGTATAATCATATCTTTATCCATTTTAAAATACGAATATGAATGCGGATACGAATATTGACGGATGTGAAAAAGGTGTTACGATATCCTTAAAAACAAATACATATGTAAAATGTATACGAATCGAATATGAATAATAACAAATTTTTTTAATAAATTAACTAAAATATACATGTTTATGATGGTTGACATATAATATAGATAAATCAGATATACTGATTTCGTAAGAATTATATCAATAATAGTGAATGCAATCATAAAATATTATTACAGATATTTATAAATAAATATATTACTATACGTATATACGAAAACGAATTTACGAATACGAATGTGAATATTAACGAATGTCAAAGTAATATCCATATCCGCATCCATTTTAAAATGAATACGAATGTTAAAATATGTATAAAACGAATACGATAATAGATCGGATACGAATATATTCACATTCATTTTCATCTCTACTCATCGATCATCTACGGTCAAATCTCCGGTTGACCGCTTACCACCAATACCTCGGGCTCTCTTCCCCGGGCATAGCTAACCCCTTTGCTGCTATATTCACCTACTTGAAATTCCACTCCATATAACCCATACCTAGGGTTGGGCATCGGGCCGGGTCGGGTCGGGTTAGAGTTGGCCCGACCCAAGCCCATTTAAGTATATGGGCTAATGGGTTGGGCTTAGGCCCATTTTATTTTCAAAAATTAGGCCCAAGCCCAAACCCGACCCAAACAAAATGAGTCGGGTTCGGGTCGGGCAGACCCAATTTAACACCTATGTATACCAATATCATGTCTTCCATTCTTCTTGCATTTGTGTGGTTGTTTCTTATGCATGTGCGCATGTTTAAAACTATAAGCATGCTAACTAATTTGTGATTTTAACATTAGTTGTATGTTGGAAATAGAAATATGGTAAAAATATGGTGACTTAAAACACCATTCAATTCACCATTACATATCTTATTGTAGATGCAGGCACTATAACCCAATACAGATTGGTTACTTATAGTTGTACATGTTCTAACACTTGAGGACACAGATTCCATTCTTGTATATTAGTATAATAATATTGTATATTAATGTAATTTATATCCTCAATCCACGTTAATGGATATGATTATCAATGTATCTAAGCATTTATTCTACACTCGAATAAGGATATTAAAGTTAGAACATGGTATTTAGAATGAACATGAATATAATTGATATAATTATACTGTACTAGATATGAATATACTTGCTTTAGAATGGGTCGGACTATCGGGCTAACGGGTTTGGGCCTTCTCAGGCCCAAATACGGCCCTATAATCAATATGGGCTCATTTTAAGGCCCACGGCCCGTCCATTAAATTTTGAGTTCAGGTTCGGGTTAGGTTATATGGGTCGAGTTTTGGGTCGGGTCGGCCGACCCAGCCAAATGCCCAACCCTACCCATACCCCATATTCGATTCAAACTATTCGCCATAGTTACATACGTTCTCGAACTCCTCATTTCTTCTATGATAGAGAGGATGCGGGATGGGATGACGACGAGAGTTAGTCATCCTCCTTGGCGTGATCCGGAGACTCCGATCGTCATGGCAAGCTCTAGAAGCTTGTAAAGCTTTGAGATCGAACGTCCAAACACGAGAGGTGAGAACTAGATCTTTGGAGCTCCAATCTGTAGGAATTATTCGCACACCATCTTCCATCCACCATTCACCATCGTTCTCCAATGCGATTTCCTTACTCTCGTTTTCTTCTTCATCCTTTTTTTCTTTTCGTTTTTAAGAAACAGAATCCCTTGTTTCTTTTGTTTCATTTCCAACCCATCATCTCATCCGTTTTCTGTCAACATTGATCCATCTCAGCATCAACCTACCTTCGTTGATCCACCATCATCTCGCAACTCCTCAATCTCTGACTGAACCACGACCAGAGGTGTGTCTCCTTTTCCCTTGCCAATCACATAAGAACTGTCCAAAACCCTCTTTCGTCCCTAAATCATCCCTCTCGTGCCGACCACTTCTCCATTTTCTTCCCCATCAATTTCTTCACAGAACGCCAACCACTTCCACCTATAAGCACAACTATACTAATGCTCGGATCGTTTGGTTGCAGGGTTGAACAGTGTTGGGTTGGGTTGGGCTACCCTTGTGAATAATAAACTGTGAGGAGGATTGGGATGTTTGGAAGGAGGAGTACTTCAGGTTGGGTCAACCCAACCCTGCCCTACCTTGCAACCAAACGAACTCGATAAGTTACATAGCCACCCAAACTCTCCTCCCTTACCCCCACATCACTCTCTCTCCTCGTAAGCCCCACTTTATTCCTTTTTTAAAAAATTTAAACAAATCAATTTTACATCATCAATTCTATCAAAAAATAATATATTATACCATCATATCATATAAAAATTATAAACTACTCCACTTTTACTAACTTTTCCAAACTTCATAACTACTCACTTTTTCAAACTTCAATACAATCATATCACTCCAAACCCACTTCTAACCCACCCACAGTTTAACCCTCTATCCAAACACCAAAATCCAAAAACGGGTTACCCTCTACCAGTTAACCCGCCTTAACCCGTCAACCAAACGCACTCTAAGGGATTCACGAAAATTTTAATTATAATGCGATTTATGTTCTATGCAAACCTGCATTTGAAGAAATCACGTAGGCATTTTCTCTCTCGGATCCAGCATACCAGATTGAACCGGGCCGGGTACAAGTTTCATTTTCAAAAATGTCATGCTCGAACCGGGCCGGGTCCGAACCCAAAGTACAAATGAGACGAGCCCAGACCCTCATATTCCAAAATACTCATATTGAAACCAAATTAGGGGACATGAATTTATAGTCACAATACATCCAGTATTACCTTCATCTATAAATAGTAATATTATATTGTAACAATATATCCAATATTCATGTGTTGTGGATGAATTATATCTATAACAATAAATTGTAATCAAAATACAACCTCATGGAATCAAACAGGCTGAACCTGATCCAAACCCAAACTCGAACCCGACCCAAACCCGAGCCTGATCGTACGAACCTTGGATCGGACCCAGGTCCTTGATTTGCTAAAAAAACAGACCTCAACCCGACTCAAGGTCCACGGAAAATTAGCGAGCTTGAACTAAGTTTTCTCGAGTTAGGTCGGATCGAGACCGATGCTCCACCCTAATCTCTTCGGTAAATTTACACAATTAAGCGAAAGACCTGTCTGTGTCAAGCCTACAGCGGGTACTACTTATTAAATTGGGCCTTTTTACAAGCCTATATAAATATAGAGCACAGGTAGGGTCCCCCCTCTTCCAAGATCGCGGACGGCGTCACCTCCCCTCTAGGGTTTCCTCTATTCCTTCCTCGTCGGCGCAGCCATGGTATGTTTGTTCTCCTAGAGATCCAAATCTCGTATTCTAGGTCGTATGATCTGTTGTTTTTTACAAAGTTAATCAAAATCACGATGTCAAGTATCGATATCCCGTGAAGAATACGTTTTTATTCCATTGCAATGTCGAGAAATTAATTATATTCGTTGTAGCACTGCTACGTTAGATAATGAGCACGATCTCATATTGTGATTTTGCTGGCCTAGAAGAGTTGCTATTGGTAGTATCAGTATGTAGTTACGAGTTACCCTTGTATGATATTGGGTAAAATAAGCTTAGGTTATTGTAAACGTTTTTTTATGACTCTATTTGAGCAATCTGAAAGATGTTTTCCCCTGAAACATTCATTTTGATTTGGCTTTGCCCTATCTTTTCAGACAAAGAGAACGAAGAAGGCTGGAATTGTCGGGAAATATGGTGAGGCATTATGCATCTGGTTTGCGTCCTTTTGAAATTGGCTGTTGTGTATGGATAATTGATGAGTGGCGTATTTTAGGCACTCGATATGGTGCAAGTTTGAGGAAGCAAATTAAAAAGATGGAGGTCAGCCAACACGCCAAGTACTTCTGTGAATTCTGTGGCAAGGTATATATATCTCTTCTATCTTTTGTATGATTTCTTGAAAATACATTGTGTTGTTTCCTCTCTTAATTTGTTGATGTCCAAACATTGCAGTATGCTGTTAAAAGGAAAGCTGTTGGGATTTGGGGGTGCAAAGATTGTGGCAAGGTTAAGGCCGGTGGTGCTTACACACTGAAGTAAGTGCTGCATCGCCTCTCTTCATTAGCTAGCTTCTCGTCATTGTGCATCACATTCTAATATTTTATCAGCAGTTTCTTATGTTGTGTTTGTTTGTCTACCTTGTTTTCTTGCAGTACTGCTAGTGCTGTGACTGTGCGGAGCACAATCAGGAGGCTTAGAGAGCAAGTTGAGGGATAGAGTTTTGCAGATCAGAAATGTTTTGGTCATGCTGGATGTCTTTTCAGTTCATCTTTGATTTCTAGGACATTTACTCAATGGTTAAATCTTGTTTTCTTTACTATTTTTAAGTTATGGATTGAGAGAGTCTGCTGTTTCAATTGTTATATTTTGGATTTTTATTGCTGATGTGATGCTTCTTCTTTTTGGTTGTTCTGGATGGTCAGTCAGTTTGTTCAAGTCTGTTTCTTGTTGACATTTTTTTTCACTTGTTAATGAAGTGTGCAACAACAAGCATGCTAACTTTAATCACATGTTTCATATCCATATATTTTCCCTTGTTAAACATTTGAGGAGTAACAAAATCAAACATTACAAAAGCGATTCACGTGTAAGTGTTAATTTTTGTGTGAAATTCTAATTTCGCTCTTTGCTTCCCTTATACATTACAGTTATTCCTGTCATGTCCCAGTCATGTTTTTGCTTCTCCCCTTAAACTTTGAAGGATTTCCTCTCTTCCTCATTGTCTTATCCTTTGCTACCATTTCCCACAGCTGCATCATCGAAGTAGAAATATAAGTTTCCTTCTTTCTGAAATGGAAAAGGATGATTTAAGATAATATCCTGACGCTGATTCCTTTTGCTTCTAAAATTAACAAGGGTTTTTTATTACACCCTTGATCCTTAATTTCGGTCATAGACATTCGTAATTATGAATTACACCAGGAACTCCGAATAATGATTTACTCTTACATGACATGAACCTGTGTCAACACTCATTTGTTATCATGTTAACTTTGATGGAATTTGTCAAATTTGGACCATTTTCACTGTTTAGGTTCAGGGTAATTACAAATGATGCCACTTCCCTTCCCTCTTCTCCTTCTCTTTTGTAGGAACCCATTACTGTCCATAGCTGCTCTTGTTCTACCACGGCCCTTTTCTGGACCCAAGGCATGAAGTTGTTCCCACTCAGGAAATGCACACACAATAGAATTATCAAATAGAAAATGCAGATGCATCCACAGTGATGATAAATAAAACATCTTCAATGGTCCATTCCTTATAAATCCAACCAATTCTCCCTCATCCTTTTGGACAAGAACTTTTGTGGACTCCTCATTGCCAAACCTTTCAAGAATTCATCCGCATGAAAGGTATGCAATGGGGGTGGTTTTGCATAAGGAGAGCTCCCCTCCATAGTTGTCGCAACCCACAGATATATGGCCCAAATTGGGCTAGGAAAATAGTAGTGAGCTCCAAGAAGTGAAGCCTAAGGATCTCGTTCTTCACGACGAACATGGACTCCACCTTGTGAGAAACCTCGACATCCACGAGCCTGTTCAGTATCGAGGTATCATGCTTCATTGTGGTGTTGTAGCTACTCCAAACAACCTCTTTATTCTCGGTCATCAGATACAAAGGTCCCTCCCTCATCTTCATGGCATTCAGAAGCCCCAATAATGAGAATTTTGGCCTAGACACGCTCTCGGAAGGAATCAAGATTGGTCGTGGTGCATTTTGGGGGACGGGGAGCTTCTCGAGTTGGGCCCCATGCATCCTACAGAAGGAGGGCAAGGATGGGTGAGGGCAAGGACGGGATGACCCAGAGGAGCGGGAGGTCGGGGAGGAGGGAGATGGTGGATGAGGAGGTCGGGAGGAGGCAGAGGGGTTGGAGGACTTGGAGGAAAAGGAGGTCAGGTAGGAGGATGGCCAGGCTGGACGGACCTAGAGGAGGACAAGGACGTGATAACCTGAAGGAGGAGGAGGTCGGGGAAGAGATGGAGGGGCTAGAGGACCTGTAGGAGGAGGATGAAGTCGGGGAGGAGGTGGTGGGATGGGCTGGACGACATGGAGGTTGAGGACGACGAGGTTTGGGAGGTGGGAGAGAGCGGGCGGACTTGCAGGAGGAGGATGAGAGTGGGCGGATCTGGAGGAGGGCGAGGGTGGGTGGACCTGGAGGAGGAGGTTGGAGAGGAGGCGGAGGGGCTGGAGGGAGGAGGTGGAGGGGCTAGTGGATCGTTGGAGGAAGGAGAATGGGCTTATTTTTTATTTAAAATTTAATAACCCTTAGATAGATCATGGTGTTAGATTAACTCAATGGTCTAGTTTAGTTAACAGACAAATCTAACAGAGTGACTATTCGAGGTTCTTGATGTAATTCAAGATTATGGAGGGTTATGTATATAATTATGAAATTACTAATGGTTATGTGTGTAAATATCCATTTAACAAAATCCAACATTGAGCCTAGAATTATTTTCAAAATCTCTAACCCCTTCCTATGTCCTGCATGATAGACATTTCGGAGGAATATGTGTCTATGCTACTGGAATTTGACAACACATGTAACTAACTATAAAATTTTGTTAAACGAATTTTTGCTGAAGTACATGCATAAAAACTGAAAGCTTTGAAATGTATGGTGTGTGCTGATGAGAATCTCCTGCAAATCTGCTCCTGAAAATATTCTGTGATGTGATATGGCTTACCTTGAACAGTTAAAGCTGATTAAAGTCAAATTTACTTGTCATGCTTGAGAGTTTTCCACTGCAATGAAAGCATTCCTTTCAACTTACAGGGGAAAATAACAAATAACTTCTGTATGGTTCATGCCAAGACCTTAAATGTTAGATTTTGGTTTCGTTTTGGTGATAGACCAAAATGAAATTTTGGTTGAATTTTGGTCAAAATTGGATCGAAATTTCGGTCATTTTGGTCGTTTTTTGAACTAAGGCTCCCAAATTTCGGCCAATATAGGGCATTTCGATCGAATTTCGGTTACTCACTGAAACTGAAATTCAGCCGAATCTCAGTAAAATTTGAGGCCATGGTTCATGCATATCCCGCTAATACGAGAAAAGGCTGGCAAATACCACAAGGAATGTATACATAGGATGCAGCTGATAACCTTTACCCCTAACTTATTGTTACCCTCAGATCTATTGTCATCCAGATGTCTAGCTTCAAGGCCTGAATCCGGATTGCCAACTGGAGCTGAATGACTCTCTCTGAGCAGCATCGTGCATGTTTCCCCTCCCCGAGAACCTGGGATCTTCTGCTGGCTAAAATGTTCAGAGGACCACAAAAACTAGGACTATTTTTGGAGAGACATGTTAAATATGTATATCACCTGTAGGAAAATATAGCAAGATAATAACATAAGTAGATAGAAGACCATGAACTGTCAGATGTATTCATTCCGGATGTTCTATCCATATTTAATAATGTCATCCAGATGATTTCATTCCAACTCATAATGTCAGGTGCACAAAAGCATTTCTTTTGCAAATGACATGATATTGATATGAATTTGGGAATAACTCGCGGATTCTCAAAAAATGTCTTTGTAGATGCTGCGACATTTCACAGATAGTTGCTTACCTGGAAGAACTTGTACATATTTGAAACCTGTAGTTTGTACTAATTCTTAAATGACGACTCTCAATTTAATTGTTACAACTGAAACTCAAATCCAATGAAAAGAGTTTGCCTGCTATTATATGCTGATGTCCGGACAATTTATCTTGCAACTCAACTTTTGTATGTATTATGCTTCATTCTTTTTTGTGAATTGTCTATTGTTTTAACTGTATCTCCTTCATTCCATCGAGGGTTAGTTTGTGTGCTGTAATAAAATGGTGGGTTTTTATTTGTTGTCGATCTTAGTAGGTGCGTACTAAGAAAGTGAGGGTATTGGAATAGTAAGTCAGACCTCTTCAATGACCTCTTCAATTTAGAGTTGCATCAATTACCGCCCTTAAGAAATCTCACTAGATACCTATCAAGGTCCGTTTGGTAATTGGGTTGGGGTTGGGGTGGGTTAGGGTATCCTCAGGGTTGGAATAGTAATTATGATGTGATGCGATATTAATTATGTGTTATATTATTTTTTAATGATTATAATATATTTTTTATGTCAACAAATTTATTTGAACATAGCTAAAAAATATTATACCAAAGAAATTGTATGGTCAGTACAAGAATCGCAACCTAAGGGTCTGTTTGGTTGCTGGGTTGGAGTGGATTGGGGTAACCTGATTGGAATAGTAGTTGTTTGGGATGGTTATAAGGGTTGGAGCGGGTTGGAATAAAGAATGTGATATGATGTCACTATGATTTGTGATATAATTCCGTCCCATGAAAAGAGGAGGGGTAAACCGAGTTAAGATTCGGAAGAAATCTTCAATCCTATGTGGTTGACCCTTAGAGTTTCAAATGATCGTGGAGGTAGATTCGGAAGAAAATTTCAACACCCTTGCTCACAACTCCATTGAAGTGATTGATGGCTCTTAAGTTTGGTTCTATAAATGGTCTCCCTTATTTGGAGCCAAGAGGGTGGAAGAACTCAGCCTATTGGGTCACAACACCGGGCTTACCTTTGCACCATCACTATTCTTATCCGAGTTCCTTTCTCGGCTTCAAATGGTGGACAGTACAATTTACCCCACTATACTGGTTAGGGATTTCAATCCCGTTAGATTTCACACTGATTAATTATCACAAGACCCTCCTAAGAAACATGACAAATTATTCAAACAATGGATCAATGATGTGGGTTTGTTGGACTTACAAGAAAAAGATCACTATATTCACATGATCAGGTTCTCTTGAATCTAAATTCTGGGTGATACTGAACCACTGCCTGTTGAATCCAACTTTCTTATGTCTATCCTCGATGTTCTACCTTGAGACCACCCAAAACCTTTTCAGATCATAATCCACTCTTGCTAATGGCTTCAAAACAGAGTACTTCTAGTTTCTTCAAGATTCTTTCAAAGCGGCTATTCGAAATTCTTGGACAAAACCTATTGTATCTGACAATCCGTATCATCGCCGAACCTTTGAAATCAAGCGATTGAGACTGCTGATCAAGATTTAGCACAGCGAGTTCATGCTGGGCATTTTTAAAGAGACAGAAGCCTTAGAGGAAAATATTAAGACGATGGAATATAATTGCAGTTTGCTTGAACAATCTACTTTTCATCCTTAAACAACTTAAACTTCAGGCTGGAGTGAGAAAGTATGAGTTAATCACGAGCGACAATCAGATACATCAGTAAGGAAAATTCTAATATGAAATTCCTTAAGTTAATGGCTTCTATAAGAGCCTCTAGAAATCACATTGATGCACTCAAAACTAGTACTTGAACTATAGTAAATGATTTCAAGATATTGATGAAATTATTTTAGATTTATGGTTATATATTCAAGGATCTTATCGATTCGAGAGAAGAGACTAGGATAGAAGTGATTTGATCTCCCCTCTTTAAGACCAATATATTTTCTCGAGATCTTTCACCTTGCAGTAATTGAGAACACCATACAACAATTTAAGAAGAACATAGCACCGGGTCCTGACAGAATCTTCGTTGAATTCATAAAAAAATTGGATTTTAATCAAACATAACTTCTTTGCATTAGTGAATCTGGAACACCCCTAAAAAGATAGTCCCATATCGTGGAACATGAAAAGTTCCGGGTGGGATATATAGTGAGGAGCTTACTACCGAGCAACCTGGCTTAAGCATTTTGGGGTGGTTAATCGGGTTCGTATGGGTCCGATTCCAAGAGGTTGTCAGGGCCAGTAATGCTCGATAACAGATCGGGGACTTAAGCCCGGGACGTTACAAATGGTATCAGAGCCGAACACCCTTTGACAGTGGAAAGGGCTACCCGAGAGGTGGAGCCGCCCCTACAAGAGGTTGGAGGAAATGGCCACCGGAGCGTGCAGCCGCCACTGTCACTGGGAAGAAGTGATGTGCCATGTCGCAACGAGGACGTTGCGAATATAAGTGGGGGAGGTTGTAACACCCCCAAAAAGATAGTCCCATATTGTGGAACATGAAAAGTTCCGGGTGGGATAAATAGTGAGGAGCTTACTACCGAGCAACTTGGCTTAAGCATTTTGTGGTGGTTAATCGGGTTCGTATGGGCCCGATTCCAAGAGGTTGTCAGGACCAGTAATGCTCGATAACGGATCGGGGACTTAAGCCCGGGACGTTGCAGAATCACATACATTCAGAACCCTCTTGTCAACCTTAGAGACCTTCGGTTCTTAAATAATGCCCTTGTGGCCCTCACTTTAAAAAAGGGCGATCTTCTGGATATTGAAAACCAAAGGTCAATTAGTTTAATTAACCTCTCCATTTGAATAATCTTCGAAATAATTGCAAATCGTTGGGCTCCAGTTGTAAGACTATTCCACCTTAGCGATGTGTTTTATGGAAAAATAGGTCTTCTTCTGATGCATTCATTGTTACTTCGACTATCATCAATGATTGGACATGAAATGGAAAAAAAATCGATAGTCCTCAAGATTGACTTTCGAAAAGCCTTTGATACACTTCGATGGTCCTTCATTCTTGGAACCCTAAGAGCGACGAATTACCCATCATGCTTCATCTCTTGGGTGAAAGCATTACTTGATACCACTATACCACTAGTGTTTCATTCAAAGTCAATGAATCCTCTTTGGGTTGGCTAAAGCATGAACGGGGAGTGCGCCAAGGAGACTCCATTTCCCCTCTCTTGCTCATTCACTCACTCTTTTTTCTTGATGCTATCTAAGCATGGTCGGGAAAATTAGAAGAGTCCAGAAAGATGGAATGGATTCAATGATCACTCATGTCCAATTTGCTGATGAGTTATTTGTGTTCTTAGAATACAAGGAATCCCAGCTTTTAAGAGCTGTTATCAACTCTTAAGATTTTCGGTAAATTTTTAGGTCTAGAGTTCATCTCTTGTAAATCTGATTTTTTTGGCTTTAACTTGACAAATGAGGAATTATTCATGTGATGCTAGGTTGGAATAAAGGAAGTTTTCTTATTACCTATATTGATTTCGCTTCATCACTAAGGGACTTAAGAATGCAGATTGGGAACCCTTCAATGCAAAATTCACATCTAAATTACAGGGCTGAGAAGCCAAATGTTTAACCCCTACCTGTTAGAATTGCGCTTCTAAATTTCTCATTATCTCCTCTAGCTACTCAAATAATGTATTGTCTTAAGATACCATTGGGTATCTTACACAAAATTAATAAATTTTGCAGGAAATTCCTTTGGCGCGACAACAACCAGACCAATTTACAGGCAAAGGTGGCTTAGAAAACAATCTTACATCCCAAACTCCATGATGGATGGAGGATTATAGACCTTCGCATTTTCAATAGTTCTCTGCTTTCGAGACCATCCTTTAACATTCTTGACCGCAAAAAACCTTGGATTTCTAATCTGATTAGTGCATCTTCCTTCTCTAGAGGATCGATCGCTCTTTTTAAAAGAGGATAATTATGTATTGAATCATAAACCTGGAAGGCCCATATAAGAGGCATCACTGATCTTATTCCAGTAATTTACAAAGAGGTGAACTTAGGGGAATCAACATCGCTTTGGTCCGACCCTGTGAATTAGTTCAAACCTCTTCGCGAGACATTCCCTGACACTTTTTTATTCATAAAACAAAAGGATATTTCTATCAAAAAAGATCTTATAATTTGGGAGGCTAAAAATAATTGGTTTGTAACTCCAAAATAGATTACGACTAGGCCTCTGGAACAGAGTTAAAGATTTACAAAGGGAGCTCATTAAGAAAAATAATTGGTGCAGTTCTACCTCTGATCATCATAACGAAAAGTGAGTCGACCACAAAGAAGATCTACAATCTTTCAGTAGATGGTGGAATACACACTTCTTTTCACAAAAAAATATTCTGGTCAAGACCATTCGATCCTAGAGTGACGTTCTTTCTCTAGTTATTGGCCTATAACAAAATTACCACTCAGGACCGTCTACATAAATTTAACATTTCCTTGGTTAACCATTGTTACTTAGGTTTTGATCGTGCAGAAAGTATATTACATCCATTCTCTAGTTGTTATATCACAAGACACATGTTCGAAGAGTTCAGCTTGTTGCCTAATTTGAACGATTTCCTTAAGATTCTGAAAATTTCAGAGGTTATAATTCAAGGCGACAGTGTGCGGAACTTCCTTGCATTAAGAGGAACAATCTTTTGGTCTTTATGGAAAGCACGGTGTAGAGCTCACTATTATTATACTCCTCCCAAGATTAAAGAGTTAGCTAAAGAGATTTACTATTATGCTATACGAACGAACTTGAATCTCTTTCCCCTAACCACTTTCTGTATTATTTAAGTAGACTTGATATAATTGCATTAGGTTTTATGGAGCCCTCTGCTGCATCAGGTGATGGAGTCCAACCGCGTGAGATGAACACCCCTATCTCCGATCGAAAGAGAAATACACATTGTGAAGTAATTCACAGGAGTTTTTTGACTTTTCTATGTGAGACATCATATGATAGAACTCTATAAGGTCGTTTATAAATTGTCATTATATGGCATGATAATGAATTTAATATGTAAGTTCATCCTTGACATGTATCCTCGATTCCACCCGAGGTTGTGCATCCATCGTCAAATATTAATTTTCTCCTGATCCTAGCCTCGTTCACCAAGAAGCTCTTCGAAAATTGAGCAAAATACCTTAATATGAAAGCATAGTGGAAAAATATATTCGCATTATTATCATCACTGTAACCACCTAAATATACAGTCAATATTGAAGCACTTAAAACTCATAAAAACAACCCAAAATATGTAGATTATCAAGATAGAAACAAAAGATAGGACTTATGTGAATTCCGGTAATATGTAGAAGAATGACCAATGATTCAATCTACATGGTTGGAAAGAGCATTTTGGGGCCCCAGAAAGGAGGTCCTGAATTCGAAAAAAAAACTCGAATGAAATTTGTTCCTCCCATCCTCTCTGCTGCAACTAGGGTTACAGCAGAGGATCCCTTCTCCTTGTCTGCATATACCGTTGTTGTAAGAGCTTAGGATTCGTTTGGTACCGGGTTACCCTGCAGTAACCCGATTTACCCCTTGAATTCCCATCACAAATCAATGTGACATTACACCACATTCTT